>SRPZ01000029.1:0-182473 GCA_018360255.1 Claviceps maximensis
TTGTAGGCCGGAAACAAAAAAAAAAAAAGTGTCATAAATACAATACAAACCAGACCAGACCAGACCAGACCAGACAACTTTTCAAACTTCCCAATACCCCTTCACCACACACGCCCTGGCTCCCTGCGCCTGTCCTCCAATCACCACCTGCATAGATGGCAAGAACCCGCCCTCGAGCCCGAATGGGTCAGATGGTATCACATGCAAGGACAGACTGGCCAGACTGGAATCACCGCAAGTGCCACGAGCCCATTAACCTGTACAATACACCAACACCATCATGCCCCCGCGTCTCACTTCCCTCTCCAAACTCATTCGCGCAAAGCCCATTACTAGCTCATCCCGCCCACATAACCCACGCAACATCATGTCATCGACCCCCAAGATCCGCGAATTCCTCGTCATCCTCCCCGACAAGCCCGGCGTCAAGGACAAGCGTATGGAAGTGCGGCCGTACGTCCCCCACTCCCTTTCACACCTTTCATGACCCACACGGAGCAATAACAACGACGAAGCTTTGTTCCATTGTTGCCCCAGCTTGTGGTTGGCCTGATTTTAACTTCTCCTGCGCTAGGACTCATTTGAAGAACATGGCTCCCCATGTAGAGTCGGGAACTTACAAAATGGCCGGTACGTGTCACCACTTTCTTGCCCACCCGGTTCGAGCATAGGACCGCGACAATGATGCAACCCGAGGCAAACGCAAAACACAAAACGCAGCAGCTGACATAAATGTAAACCGTAGGCGCTCTTCTGAATAGTGTACCTGCCGGCGACGACCCTGCTACCTTTGACTTTATGGGCAGCACGATTGTGTGCAAGGCAGAGACAAAGGAGCAGGTTTTGGAGCAGCTCAAGAATGATGTCTACGTCACTTCTGGAGTGTGGGATCTGGAAAAGGTGAGTTTGTCTCTTCCGCGGTGCTCGTCTATGACGGAGCGAGGTGGTGAAAACCCCTATAAAATCCTCGAACCAAGAATTCAGACCAGAAACTGATATTGAAAAGGTCCAAATTTACCCCTTTCTGTGTGCATTTAGAAATACATGAAACCTTGGGAGTTGGTTTCCCAGCCACCCAAAATTATTGGTATCAAATAAGCCTGACCTGTTGTTTCTCCTGAGAAAGAGAGAGAGAGAAGAAAGGAGAAAGAAAGAGAGAAAAGGACAGAAGAAAAGAACAAAAGCAGCCAAGAACCCCCACATTCCTTTTCTTGCGTATCCGAGTGTGCTCATGCTTGTCGTACACTTACCACAACCAAGGCCGTTTGCATCGTCGCAGAAGCTAAACATTCTCGAAATCAAAGTGTGCCCACGAATAAATGAGCCCTTCACGATAAAGTCAATCCAAATATCTGGTCTTCTTCCGAATTAAAGAATGCAGACCCAAGTAGCATCCCGTGCACCGTCCATAGCGCACAGACACATGGTGCATATACATCTCGTGACTACCTGGATAAGTAGTCATCAAGCTCCATCAGCAACACATGATTGTCGGCATGCTTCAGTCATCCTCATTCCCGTTCATGCCTTCCTCGGCTGCTACCCGTAGCTCGTAATTCAAGTCGAAGCATTCCGCGAGAAGTTCACTGACACTGCCCTGGCCTTCAGGAATATCGTCATTCACGACAAATCTGCCATCTACCCGCATGTTGTCGAGGGAATTGAGCTAACGTATTGTTAGAGCGTCATTGTTTGGTCCTTCGAGTAGTAGGTGAGGCTGCTTTCGTACCTTCATACTATATGGGTACAACTCCCGCACCGACGTCACACCTCCATTTTTCTTGACTTCTACCAGGCATCGTTTGAGCGTTTGCAATTGGTTGTAAATTGGCAACAGAGCTTCCGATACCGGCTCCGAAGATAGCATAAAAGAGTATATGTATGCATAGCTTCGACGAATCAGGTACAGCATCGTCCGCTGTGTCCATAAATCGGCTGGACGTCCCCTGTCATCCAAGAAATTGCCGTTTTGTCTGCTCTCATCAATCTTATCTAATTGTCGCTGGAAGTCGTATAGATCGGTCTCGCGTAATGACCAAGCCTGGGTCAAAGACAATTTTTCCAAGTCATTTCGAATGCTCACGAGAGTATCGTACGTAGGTCGCCATTGATCCTGGACATTTCCCTTCCTACATAGGGACGAAATGATTAATTCTTAATGTAGGGAAAACATTGATAATTGTTTTTGCGGGCAGTTGTTGGCACGTACCTCTCCAAAACCATATCAGACCACTTGACGCATCTTTCGTAGAGCTCGCTAACATCGGCCTCTCCAGGACTTATGGTACCGTCTGCGGACACGAATTTGCCGTCTTTGCGCTTCTCGCCAACTTCTAGCAACTGGTTTCTCAGTTTCTTAACCTCACTTGTGGAAAACTAGTCCTCACGGTGTTAGAAGAACTAATCTCGAACCCATAAGTGACTCTGACTCATTAATGTGCATTACCTTGGACTTTGTGTTGGCCAGCGATATCTGCCGCAGAATGGAGATGAGCTTCTCATGGGTGGGCAAGAGAGGCCCGCCGATACCTTCCAAGCGTTTGCGCAAGTTGTCCAGCATGCTCACACATAGTGCCACCCTCTTCGACAGAAGCGTCAGCAGATAAGGCGAATGCCGCGCCTGCGATGACTCCGTCGGTTGAGCCTGAGCGATGGCCTTTGCGGTCTCTTCCAAGGTGGATTTGATACTCTCCAAATCCTTGGCCGAGTAGAATTCCGCCTCAGTCAAGTGGTCCAACAATCTCTTGATGGTGGATGTAAGAGAGTAGGCGGCCGGGGCCTCGTTGTTTCGTCCAATGGTCAGGTAAAATAGCGACAGGAGCTGGAAGCAGCTCTCCAAAACTTTATCCACTATTTTTTTTTCATCAACAAAAAAGAAAAAGATGAAAAAGAGAAGTCCCAAATCAATCGTCAAGAGCAGCGTCTGAAAGGCCGGGACAAAAAAGGGAGGGGGGTGGGGGGATCGACAGTTTCCGCTTACATCTGTTCTCCTCGTGGCTCGCGGATTCAGCTCGAACATGATTGAGCTCTTTCACCTGCTCGATGGTCTGGTCGTATAGTGGTATCACATCCTGACTGCGAATATATGTAGTTCGATCTTGTTTCAACAACAATAGCTGATCCCGAATAACACTGAGGCGAGCCAGAATAGCTTGTTCCCGGGCGTCCCGCGGGGCCGGGACAGCTGGGGTATCCATGCTTTGTGTCGGGTTGTCGCACACGTTTCGGAGGGCAAGAGAGCAGGGAGGGGTAACTTGGCGTTGCTGAGGAAGAGTCGAAGGGATCGACACTCGGCGGAGTGGTGGGTGGCAGCGTTGAGGGCAATGCACGAGGTCCAGTCTCGTGCCATGCAAGCTCATATATGTATGTGTTGTGTGTTGTATGTTTCACGTAGGAGTTTTCTGGGGAGAAAGTCTCCGAGACCGAGCACGACCAACTTCACATAGCAACCCCGTAGAACTGGGGCAAGTGGCGCTTGCGCGGGGAGCTCTGGAGGTGGAGAAGATGACAACGAAAAGATGGTGGCGTCTGGTCTGGTCTGATCTGGGGAGGCAGGCCGGCGAGATGAGAGCTGATGGGGAGGAAGGGACTGGAAGGATAGGCAGGACAAGACTCAACACGCAGGCCAGTCACGCACAGTCACGTATCAAGAGTAATAGTGCAATTACAATTGCCTTGATGATGTAACGGGGTTTGGCTCGACTCGTCATCTGCAGGCACTGCAGGCAGCTGACAAGGGAGCAATAATTCATTGCAAAGTTCATATGTCGTGCCGGCCGTCAATAGAACAATGCCACGCAGTAAGAAGCAGACTGGGTTGAGGATGCATTTGCCTGGAGGTCAATCCGGCGGGGGCAGGCGGTGTCGAGCCAGTGGGCTTGGTGGAGTCTGCATGTGGTCGGTCTGGTCTGGTCTGGCCGGACGAGCTGCTGCTTCCAGTCTAGTCTGGCCCTGCTCGTGGCCAGAGTCCAGACAATCGCCTGCAGGCGGGAAATTGGCCTTGCCAGGAGAGAGTGAGAAAGTTCAGCTGTGCATCCATCATATGCTCAGCTGGGAACAGGACGAGATGGAACAGATGAATCTTTGAAAACGAACCGGAAAGGCACCATCAGGCATGTCCTGTCTATCTAGTGCTGATCTTCTACCCGCCCACATACAAAAAAAATGTATGGACGTGCTCGATGTCACTGCAACAGGTCTGACACCTGGCATCTGGAACCATAACCTAAACTCATTGACGGTCAATCACGAACAAGGCCCATGCTTCATCAGACAAGTCGCATCCACCGGACGGACAAGTCTACTTTGACGTCAATAGCCTTGCAATGTGAGGCCGTCATTTCGTCATAACGCGTACCCCAGCGACGACGGACTGGGCGACCGCTCCGGTGCTGTGATTGGCCTTCTCCACTCACCAATCAACGTCCTCTCAACGCGCTGATACGTCGGCTATGCCGCACGAAACCGGCACGCGGAAAAACACAGACGGAGCCCCACCAACTTTAGGTCTTCAAGCCCTCCAGGCGAAATTTCGACCAGGGGGCCATTTCCCTTGTGTGTGTGTTGCCAGACGCCCATCGTGGTTTGCCAATCGCACCACTACTACATTCGACCACGAACCTCGCCGCCCGCAGACTTGTCGTTTCATCCAACCTCCCACCCACGACAAATATCTACACACAATGTCTACCGCAGAGCTCGCTTCGTCGTACGCGGCGTTGATCTTGGCCGACGATGGTGTCGAGATCTCGGTAAGTCTTATTTTTTATCGCAAAGCGAACATCAACACTCCATGGCGCGGTCGACGACGGAAAAGGCGAATTCTACCGGACGCGATGAAATCTGTTTTTCAAAAAGAAAGCTCTTTTTCTTCCTCTTTTTTTCTCGGGGGACGGAGTTCTTCAAATTCATTTTCTCGCGGCGGAAGATTCTTTAAGACCTGCTTCCCAAGCTTTCGAATTACGTCAACTTATTTGCGGCGCATGGAGTGGCTCTCATACCTTTTTTCTTGTCCTTTTCCTGAATATCAAGAAACAATATGACTGATCCGTTGAAACAGGCCGACAAGCTTCAGGCTCTGATCAAAGCTGCTGGCCTCCAAGACATCGAGCCCATCTGGACCTCCATTTTCGCCAAGGTACGACGACGACGAGACCAATTCCCCCTTGACTATTTCGCCGACTCGAAGGATGATTTCCGAATCGAAGGTCGAATGGCGCGATGAATAACGATGCTGACTTGAAAAATAATTATCAGGCTCTGGAAGGCAAGGACATCAAGGACCTGCTTTCTAACGTTGGCTCAGGTGGTGGTGCTGCCGCCCCCGCTGCTGGTGGCGCTGCCGCTGCCGCCGGTGGTGACGCCGCCGTCGTCGAGGAAGAGAAGGTTGAGGGTACGTCTTACCCCCTGAACGCAAATACACCAAACCTCCAATATTTCCCCTCGAAATTCATTCCTTTACCTCTTCGAGGTTTCACCAACACGAGCTCTCCCCTTGCTGAAAACCGTTCCATCTTTACGACCAAATCACTGACATTCCTACAGAGAAGGAGGAGTCCGACGAGGATATGGGATTCGGTCTCTTCGACTAAACGAAATATCACAACGACTGTTTTCCTTGCCCCTCTTCTCCTTTTTTTTTCCTGGGTCCTTCAAACTTTGCATGGCTGGGCTGGCTTTCGGGGTTCGCAAAAGAAAAATTCAATCAATCGTACAGGTTGGAGGGATTGGTTGTGCGCATATCATTTTCCCACTATAAATATCCCTGCGGGTCTGGACAGAGGTAGCTTACGTTTCATATACGAGTAATATGACGTGAATGCACTCAAAAAAGAGAAAAGACATTCAAGAAACCAAAAAATAACATTCATGCGCGGCCATCATTAGCGTACACGGACTTATCGTCCACGATGTGTGTGGGGAGGAAAGTCGCAATCAAGGTGCCAAAACAACAGACCTGGTCTATGAAGAATATCGAATTTGTGGAATTTGCCATGTTGCATGTCTAATTGTGTTTTGCATTTATGCCTAATCGATGACATGGTATCGAGCTCTTTCTGCACGCATCTACATGCTGCTGAACAAGTGCCGTCTGATTCCAGACAAATGCTACCTCATGTGGCAGCTTTTATTTCGCCATTTGTTTTCTGGTTCTTGACAACGTGCCCCTATTGTAAATCGAGACTTGTTTTGAGCTCATTCCGTGTCACCGCTGAGGTCCACTCCACGCCTTTCCCCTTTACTTCACAATCAATACTGCAGATGGCACTAGACCTGCCTCCTTTAACGTCTTGGACATGTCCGCAGGTCCCTCGAAAACCTGCCTTGGGAACGTTGTTGAGAAACTCGCAACTACCAAGCCCGTCTCCTGATGCACCTGCTGTGCCAGCTCGAACAAGGTCGTTTCAGCAGCCAAAGTCTTGATTAAGTTGCCGTTTGGCGTCTGCAGTCTCAGCTTTGCCTGGCTGTGATCAGTCTTGGGTCTCGCGGGTGCGGATGAGGATGATGACGCGGATGCGGATGCGACTGCAGACGTTTCCAGGCCATGTTCTGGTGCTCTACCCTCTCTAGCAGCTTTGGCTTCCTCGGCTTTGCGACGTCGTTCAGCCTTGTCAGCTTCGATCTTGGCTTTGATGCGTTTCTTGGCGTCCATATCATCTTGCTTCTCCTGGCGCTTGCGTGCGGCCTCTTTTATTTGTTCTTTGCGAGCGAGTTCTTCCTTGATATCTTGACTCTCTTTGGTGGCCTTTTGTCGAATTTGCTGGAGAGAATAAGTAAGTACGGTCTAGTTGTACAGAAACGAGGCTTCCAATGCATTTCGAAAGGCATTTTGACCTCCAAAGACAAGCTGCTCACCTCGTTTCGTTTTGCATCTTCCTTATCTTGCACAGACTGGACAGACCGCTTCGCCCTGAGACGCTCACGCAACTCTTCAAGCTTTGCCTTCTTCTCCTCCTCCGTCAAAGGAGCAATCTCTTCTATGGACTCTGAAAAGTCGGTATGGTCCCTATCAGAGCCTTTCAGTTTGCTGTCCTCTTCTGTCTTTTGCGTGCTCTCTTAAGGAAATTGTCGTTTTGAGGACCAAGGAAAGGGGCGGGGTAGTCTCATACGTCTTGGTGGCATGAAAGGTGGCCAGGTCGTGATTTCGGAACTTCTTGCCACAGTCGTTGCAAACCAATGAGCGAGCATTGCCTGTCTCGAGCTCGGCAATTTTGGCCTTGGTCTCGGCATCCTCCTCCTCGTCAGCGTCTTGTGACTTGCTCGCCTCTGCCTGGATCTCGTCAAGGGACTTGTCTTGGTTATCTTCTAGCCATTGTAGAGCCCCCTGAACTGTGATGGTGCAAGTTAGATATCCCGCTTGGCATGTCGCTCGGGGCCTTCTGGTTTTGGTTGGGAATTTGAAACGTACGACCACCGCTTTTTTTGACGGCAATTTCGGCCCTGGCTTTGTCAAAGCCCATCTCCGTGAGGGCCTGCAAGTCGGAAGGCATGATTTTTGAACAATCGAGGCTGATTTTTTTCCTTTTTCTTTTTTTTTAACTGGGAGAGGATCTGTGCTGTTGGAAAATGGGCGACGGGTGTGTTTGCGTTTGTAAGTTGGAGGGGTCAACTATGTGCCAGTGGCCCAGTGATGTCTGATGCTGTCTGGTCGCTGTTGCTGTAGTGGGGGCAAAGGTCACAAATAGCACACATGCAGTCAAGAAGTTGACGTTGGAGGATGATGACTTTGAAGGGTTTGGTGTATGAGGTGATAGGTGGAGAAGCAAGGTTGATGTTGTCGAGGTGACGGAAGCCAATTCGACGGGTGAGTTCTGATGCCGGCAATCCTGTCTGGTTCAGTCTTGTGTTGGCGGACGCCCTCAGCCAGACTCACTCATGTGTCGACCGACGAAGCAGTCACAGTGCACTGCACGCATCCGCATGCCCGTTTCTGTGGTGGGTCACAAGTCATTCCGAAACTCTTGACACCGAATTTGTATGGCGAAGTGTTTGGAATTACCTGTACCCACTGTACTTTCCAGGCCCCCAGCCCTCCGATGGATCCCATGTTCCTTTCTTAGTGTGCAGGCAGGCCCGCTATGATTTGTCGTCGGGTCACAGTGGTCACTGCATGTGATCAACAAGTACGAACGTCGAAGCTTCAATCAGGTACCTGGGAAGGTACTTCCGTATGTCCCTACACAAACCAGACTCGACCGTGGTCGACCTTCGAATTCCTCGTCGTACTTGGTCCAGATTGTCAGCAGCCGTCTTTGCGACCAACTCGCTGTTCGAGTCCTCTCTGCAGGCTCTTTCTCGCTCCATCCACAACCAGCAAGGCCCGGGCACCTAGCAGCAGATCGCCGTTGCAGGTACTTCTTAAGTCTGCCCCCTGTTCGTTGCACATCAGCTCCTGAGTCCAGAGTCTCGACTCTTGGGTCGGCCAGACAGACCCCAGCCCCGTGCCGATCGTGTCCTCAACCTCGACTTGTGCGCGCCCAACGACCGACACATTTGCCTAGTCCGCATCTCCGACGATAACAGCCACCATCTATCCCATCCCGAGCTCCTCCCCTAGTTTGCTGGTTTCGTTTCTTTGACTTGCCTTCTGTCATTGCATTCTCGCAAGTATCCGCACATCATGTCGGTCGACGTTCTGCCCCTCGAGCTGAGCTTCATTCGTACGTGCACATCATGAAGCTATCTGCTTCGACTCTCTCCGCAGACCCCGAAACTCACATTCCACAGGGCCCTTCACAGTCGAAGTCGCACGCACCCTTACGATCCGAAATACAAGCAGTGCGCCCGTCGCCTTCAAGGTATGCTCGCGCTCCGATAGCTAGCTTGCGCACTTGACTGTGTCCCTTGCCATGGCTAGCCGCCTTTTCTTTGTTGCCCATGCCATCCATCCATGTACGACGCTGGACATTGATGTGTCGTTCGTCAGGTGAAAACCACTGCTCCAAAACAGTACTGCGTCCGCCCCAATGCCGGTCGCATCGAGCCCGGAAACTCCTTCGACGTCACAGGTTGGTGCTTTATTCGATATTCTGCCTCTGCATATGCTGCGCAAAAGACGATACTGACAAATCTGTCTCAAGTTCTTCTCCAGGCTATGAAGCAGGACCCCCCTCTGGACGCCAAATGTCGCGACAAGTTCCTCGTTCAGTGTGCTCCCATTAGCCCCGACCAAGACTTTGCGAGCATCGCCTCTGTTTTGGAGACGGCGGATAAATCCCTGCTCACCGAGCGCAAGATTCGTGTGAGCTGGCTCGCAGCCAATGGAGAAGCCGCTCAAGAAACCGGTTCTCCTATGGCAGCTCAGTCTACGCCCAGCAAGACGACTGTTGCAAACGGAGTGCGTTTTTTTTTTTCCTTTCTCACGTCTCATTCAAGGAACAGAAAATCTATACTCTATACATGGCAGCCTGACTAACCAAGCTCGTCTGCCTCCATCTTTGTCCAGGCCACCGATACCCCTGATGTTTCCCGTCCATTCTCCTCACCTAGCACCAGTCACGCAAATGCCACGCCCTCTTCTGCTCCTCCACCATACAGACCTGACGGGACTGCCGCCGAAGAAGACGAGAACGAAAAGTCTACTGCAAAGAGCAGAAAGTCCACCGTGTCTAAAGCCACGGCCGCGGTGTCCGAATCCGCCCAACTGACGTACGAGGAGCTCAAGTTAAGGCTCACGCAAGCCGAAACCCAGCTTTTGAACCTTCAGGATGGCGGCTTGCGTCAGCGCAATGTCAAGTCGACTTCTGGCGGCGAGAAGAAACTCACAGGACAGACCACACAGGCTGTCAAGACACAACCCGAGGGCGTGTCCGTGCAAATCGTCGCCATTCTATGCCTCATAAGCTTCTTGCTTGCCTACTTCTTCTTCTAGACCAGAATTGGCCAAGGAGATCATGTTTGAAGATACCGCGGAAAGGGCACATAAATTTGCTACCATGATGCAACCTTTTTCGTGAGGTCAAGCAGCCTTGTTTGTTAATTCTTTCTGGCCGTCTATCGGAGGCGACATATCATTGCTTCAAAGAAGGGGGTTTGAGCACGACAGAAGGACCTATGCAGAAAAAGAAAAAAACAGAATGCGAATGGGTGCTCACGGGGAAAAGTGACAGGCAGGACCAAGAGACGGGCATAAAGAGACGGCGGCCCGCCGTTGTAATGGAGGGTGTCAACAAGCACCGGGTTAATTGAGTACCTACCTAGGTACGAAGGTAGCTCTGCTTTTTTGGCATTTGTACTGTACTTGTGACTAGCGACGTGTTGTATGGCTGCGTTTGCTTTTATATCATAATGGGATTTTCGCCTGTTATTTTATGCTGTTTTTTTTTCTCCTTTTCTCTTTTATTTTTTACCTTTCATGTATTTCCTTTTTTTTATATATTCCTGTTTTTTTTCTCTCTTTTTATTTTCTATCTTTACTATTTGAAGTTTTCTTTCTCGCCTTATCGTCACTTTTTCTTTCCTCCAAATAAAAAGTACAGTGAATCGTACCACGTGCCTGACATTACGATTATACATTAAGAATGAGGAGTCTAATTCCTACAACGCCGTAATCTCTTTAGTTTGGAAAATAAACGAGGACCAATCATGATAAGACGGGATGATAGGGGGAAAAGATGCATGACAACTCCTTTTTTCCCTGGCTCCTCTTTCCTTCTCTGCCACTCCCTTTATTCTTCTTGTGCTTCCTTGTGTTTTATAGGAGTTTATTTTTTTAAAAAAAAAACAAGAAGGAAGGAAAGAAGAAAGGAAAACGACAAGAAACTTTGAAAATATCATAATTAGGCCTGCACTTCCGACTCTTTCCAATTTACAGCCCCGCCCACCATGCGACCTCCTTCCTTGCGCTTGACGCGACAGTTGAGACCCACCTTTTCATCCAGAATAAATCGCCAGATGGCGCTGACCCAGCTCTCGTGACGGGGCAGCGGCTCGTAAAACTCCTTGGCCATCTCGTACACGGCGGGAAGGCGGGTCCAGGGGATGGCAGGGAAGTCGTGGTGCTCGTTGTGCAATCCCACGTTGTATGTGAACCAGTTCAAGGGGCCGTAGTAGGAAAATGTCTCGGGCACAGGGACCATGTTGTTAGGATCCCTTTGCGTGGGCGTCACGGTTTCGTACACGTAGTGCTCGGCGATGAAGTGGCCTGCCAGGGGGTGGAGACTGCCTGCGAGAAAGGACGACAGCAGCAGGTACAAGAGGCCGTTCCAGGAGGCAAAGTGCAGCACGGTGGCGTCAAAGGCGAGTTGGACGACTACATTGACGAGGTGCACCCAGGTGAACGGCACGCGGTAGACGGCCATGGGACGCAGGGCGTAGAAGAATATTTGAAATGTGCAGAAAAAGGACTTGCCGAGGATGGAGTCTAGGAAGAGGGCTTCGAAGGCGGTAGGGAGATCGGTATCGAGACCATCTACTCCAAGCGACTTGTGGTGCGTAAGGTGGTACGGCTGAGAGGCGATAGAAAGTTAGTTTGGCAAAAAAAAAAAAAAAAAAAAAAAGGGAGGGGGTATGCCTAAGGAAAGTGTAGGAAAAAGAAAGAAATAAAATAAGAAAACATACCCTAAATGCAGCGCTATAAGGCACTGCAATGGGCAGATTGGCAACAATAGCAAACAGCCGGTTTGCCAAAGCGCTCTTGAAGGCCAAATTATGCGATATCTCGTGAATGGCCAGAAACAAATTCTGATTGGCAGTCGCGCCGAAAACGTAGGCCACGGCCCAAAACTTGAAAGACCAAAACGGGGTGGATCGGAGCAGATAGGCGAGGGTGACTTGGAGGGCAACGACGCCGACGACGACATATTTGGTCAGTGGTTCCGGACCGCATAGTTTGGTGATCTTTTTTTTTTTTTTATGTTAGCCCTCTTTTCTCGTGATCAAATCGGCGCGGGTAGAAGCGGGAGGTGGCAAGAACAGCAATGCACGCACCTCGGGATGGGCTTTGATAATGGCAAGACGTCGAGTCCTGTGCGGCTCCTCGGTATAGGTCCAGAAGAAATCATGCTTTGGGTTGCCGTTGCTGGTATCTTGCTTTCCGGGTGATGATGCCGATACCGATGCTGACGCTAAAGGCGACGTCTTGTTCCTAGACGCCTTGGCGAGCGTCGCGGAACCGTTGGAGGGCTCCATTATGTGGTTGTGTTTTTGAAGCAATTCTATATCGCCATATGCTCGTATAATCTTCGTCGAAGCCTCGAGTCGGCTATGTCGGTCTTGGAGGCAGACGGGGAGAATTTATTAACAAGGAGAGACGGGGGGTAGACGGAGGTTTTTTTTTAAAAAAAGAAAATCGTCGGGCTTAGAATGTAGAGATATTTAGGAGCAAGGATGACAATGAATTGAGGTTGGCGCAATGCTATGCTGCCTGATGACAATTGGAAAGGGTTAAAAAAAAAAAAGGAAGCCCACCACTTTCTGGAAGTGGCGTGTTGCTGCTGTTGCTGCGTCGCATCAACGGGTTTGTTTGTGGGGTCAGGAGAAGGGGCGGAGATGGGGCGGAGATGGGGCCTCGCGGGAACCAACATTGAAGCTCAGACCACCAGACACCACAACACCACACGTGGAAAGCCAAGTCGGCCCAGTGTCACCACATGCAGACCACCTCTCTCTCCGGCCATCAGAGCCAAGAGCTCCGAACGTGACTGATGCAATGGTACACGGCGCGGCGATATATATTCCACAGATGGGGTATGCAGCGTATATGTAGCTGTTTGCTATCCCGGCCGCATCTCGACACCGCAACTGTGGTCCAGCATCGGGGCAGTTCTATTGCCATCGCGTCTCTCTCTGTCTTCGCTCTTCGCGTGGAATCGGATAGCCAATACAGACACAGAACTGTTCGTTGACAGAGAGAAGCATCAAACTGAAGTATAGGGCCAGTAGCTCCAACTTGGAGCGCCCATGAAACTGCCAATGCTATATATGCGGATTATCTTACTATCGATCTATATGTATTCTATAGGCATGTTTCGTGTACATGTTTCATTCCTTTCTTTTCGGTTTACTTCGTCTTCTTCTTGGCTATCCTCGTCTCATCGCTTACAGCCCATTACTTTTACATGAAAACACGCCGCCCACTGCACCAGCATTAAACGAATCAACAATCCCCTGCACACTCGCATATGTTCCCGCGGTAAGAAAGAAAAATCCCGTAATGATGATGATAATGTTAAGAAGGATGGAAAATCTGTCGCCGAGTGGATTCCGCTGGCGCCCGATGTTCTTGTCCGCAGCGCGCATTCTGAAATACGCAACTCCCCAGAAGATGAAGCCGAACCAACTATCGAAAAGGGAGCTCATAACCGAAAGCACTGGAATGAGTTACGAATTAGCAAGTAGGGATGCAGAAGGCATTATTTTTTGGGGTACAGGCGTTACACTTTAAAAAAAAAGAAAAGAAAAAGAAAAAAAAAAACTCACGAGAAGAGAAGAATGGAATGATTTGGGAGATGATAAAGGCAAAAATCCACGTGGTCAGCAGGATACCTGCCCATGATCCCCATCCAACAACGGTGTGCTCCCTCAAATGTTTGGAGCCTCTGAACAGGCGGAAGAAGACGAAACGAGACGTCACCGACGCGTACAGACAGCCGAGAAAGATGATTGTCGGAATCATGAAGGAGAAGGACACCTTCTTGTACATGTCGTCGAGCGAACCAAATGCGGGCGCCTTGACATATTGGTTACCGCTATATGCGTAGATGACTGCACCAACGACACTGAAGACGATGACCTCGGCTATCGTGCAAGCCCAGAGAGACTTGGGGAATTCGCTGCGATTGTCATCAGTTGAGGACGTTTTGCGTTGTCAACTGAAAAAAAAAAAAAAGGAAACAAGACAAAACAAAAAGGACTAGAACGACTTATAACCATGAGAAACAGGAAACACATACCGTGGGTCACGCATTTCAGCGATAAAACTAGGGAGGGTAATTTGACCAATAAAGGTATAGCTGATGTTGAGAAAGGCAGCCATGCCCTGTACAAAGGTGGTGCTGCGGAGCGGAATTGCTGTCACGATGGGCTCGCCCAGTTCTGGACTGTAACCCGCAGGCTTGCCCTGCACACCAGAAAAGGCGGTCGCAAGAACGACTGAAATCAAGGTGAAGAAGGCAGAGGCAGTCCCGAGTTTGGACATCATGCTAAAGGTCCGGGGAAGAGAGGCCAACCAGCAAATAACGGCGACGACGACGGAGAATTCGACGGTACGGCAGCCGCCGATGAAAGTGTCCTCCGTCATGGTGTTGAGATACTCGGCGCCGACCAGAACATGCAATGCCTGGATAAAGGTGTTGTTGAGGACGAACATGACGGCGGTGGCCCACCAAGCCCACGTCTTTCCCCAGAAGAGCGTCTGTCCGAGGTCGCACACGTCGCGGATTTCGGGATGGCGGAGACAAAACTCCCACAGCACCAGGCTGGTGTACAGGACGATGACGGCGATGACGGCGGTGAGAATGAGGCCCGGCACGAGTCCCAGGTAGCTGTATGACCACGGAAAGCTCATGATGGCCAGGCAGATGTATTCGCTGAACAACAAGGCAGCCGTCTTTTGCCATGAGCAGGTGCGGTACTGGATATCGGCGCCATCCTCGGACGCGAGCTGTCGATTTAGGATGGCCTCGCTCGAGTCTTCGCTGTCGGATGATTCGGGCTTGAGGTGGTGGGGGACTGCACATATGCGCGGTCCAACAGTGACACTCTTGCCGCCGAAAATCGATGCAAATCGGTTGAAGCGAGAATGACCAAACTCCAGATCGTGCGGAGCCAATGTCGAGCCCGTGGGAGAGGTTGGACGGTCCTTTTCTGACATGGTGGTGGTGACTACGATGCGATGTCTTGTCTTGTTGACCGAACGCCAAGAAGAGGTCGTAATATGCCAATGGTGAGGAAAACGGGGAAAAGAGAGAAAGATGAAAGAAAGAAAGAAAGAAGCAGGAATAATAATAATAATAATAATTTTTATTTTTTTATTTTATTTTTACAAACAAATTGCAAAAGAATCAATCCAATGACGACTGCCAAACAACAGCAGTCAAGTCAATCGCAAATGGGGCAGGAAGGGGGGGGGGGGGCCGCCGACTGAGATCGCCCGGATGCATCAGTAGAAAACGCCGTGGTGTAAGAAGCTGGCTGAATGATGAAAGGAGGTTCCAGGAACAACGACCAAGGCTACCGCAAATACATCGACTGACTATACAGCGGCATACAGCATGACAGAAGCCGCAAAGACTTGCTGTCAAGTGCTATCTGGTCCATGACGCCAGACCAGACCAAATGCAGCAACATGAGATTGAAACAATGGGACGAGACTCAGCAGCGCATCCAGGAACCACCCGCATCCACTAAAAAGCGGGCGGCGGCGGGTATCGGTGGCCAGTCAGGTGTCAGGTCAGGCCTGCCTGCCTCTGGTCTGGCTGGTCAAGCCCACTATGACGAATGCGCGCCGCCACGTACATACACAATCTCTGTATGTGCAAAGACTGGATCGACTCGACTCGACGGAGAAGCCACGGCATTGGCTTGTTGGGCTCCCAAGTCGTCAGAATCAGGGTCAGCATGATTGCTTGTCAGCGCTATGCAGCGCGTGGGGGATGCAGGGATGAGAAAAGCACCTATAGGTGCGTGTACCTTCTCCCTCATATAACCTGCATGAGGCTTCATGTACCCGCTGACGTGCACGAAACTCCAGCCCCGCCACAACGAGTCCATGCAAGCGCAAGCAGAGAGCCACTGAGCCAACCACATGGCTGGCACCGCGGCGGTACGGAATCTGCATCTGTCACCTGTTATCTTATCGTCTTATCGGAGATCTGCCAGACTCTCCTGTTCAGGCAGCGTCTCGTCTCAAGCACATCAATCCATCCGCAACCAACATGAACCATGAACCACTTGACCTCGGCTGCCGCCGTCCACCCACGGGCCAGGAAGCGGCACCCACATTCATCTTGATCCCTTGCCGCTCTCAATCGACAACCACGATTACGATTTAATCAAAACAAGATCCTTTGCATCGTGCGGAGGAGACAAAAGCGACGGAAAATTAAAAAAAAAAAAAAAAAAAATGCCGCTCTGCCCCGGACTCTCGGCATGGAAAGTGGATTGCCCCTTCTCTCCAACCACGTGCGTGTTTCCGCTTCAAGCTAGTGCGCGCGGAACAAGATGCAATCATCGCGCGCATCACGCAATCACATATTCATGGTCTCAGCTGCTTGCAGTCGGGGTCGGCCGAGTGGAACTCCGGCTGACGACACGAGTGGAATGCGGTTGTCTGAATCTGATTGCTAGATAGATAGATGCAGAGTAAAAAGACGGTGCATGGATCAAATTGGTCTTTGCGCTCGCTTCATCGTCGCTCGGAAATATACATACTGTATGTACATACAACGTACATTATATATACACCCAGGATTTTCTGGAGTAGCGCCAACAATGGGCATGCTTGATCAACTGTCAAGGAAATCGCACCAAGCTGTGAAAAATCCTTGACCTTGCTTCCGAGGAGCTAGAAGGACATGCAAATTGGTTGTGATTTGAGTGTTTTGCAGAATTTCAGCCAGCAGTCCAGCCTTACTCCAAGACAAAGACTTGTTTTGGAGGTGCATCCGAGTATGACTGACCGCATTACAACCCCATATTTGTTGATGAATAGAATGGGTTTGTAGACAAAGAGTGTCCAGATAGAGTAAGGATCGAGAATAAGGATTAAATGTCTTTGACCTAGGAGATCTGGTCGTTGCACGCGAGCAGCTGATAGGGTAAGGGGCAATATTTGCCTCTATTATTGGCAGCAGCCGTTGTTAGACCGTTGTTAGTCCCAAGAGGAAAAATATGGAGATATGATTCAATTGTCTGACGCGAAAGAGGCAATAAAAAAATTGAAGACTAAAAAAGAGAACATACAACAACCGGTATTCGCTGGTCGTCACCGACCCAACTACTAATCTGTCGGTTGGCAGCTTATCTATGGGAGAGCGGACGGGATCCCGAGCTTTCTGCCACCTATGGTCGTATGTGCTAGACGGTTCAACTATACAGAATTATATACAGCAAACTGTCTCTATTCGTCATCGGCTCCCTCATCGATTACGAAAAGTAAGTCTACCCGTAGACCTACTTAGTGTTACACTAATCACGAAGTAGGTACGGTACGCGCAATGTGATGCCGTCCAGCAGCAAGCCTCATTTGCTTGCTCCTGACGGCGTTTCACGTGCAGATACTAGGGCGTGGCGATAAGCAGCCCGATAAACCAAGATAATCGGATAATCGACGATAAAAAAAAAACATTCGCCTTGGTGTCCATACGCACCACACAATGCAGCGGGACCAGATTATTCCATCTCAAATTCAGGGTCTCCCAACTCCTCCAGCTTGCCTCGAATTGTGGACACCAGCACATTCATCCGCATTTGCATCAGTATCTGCACCTGCACCTGCACCTGCATCTGTGGTCTGGCCTCAAGTGTAATAACGGACCCAGTCAGCCCGCGTCTGGCCAACCAAAGGCACGCCAGGCGCGTCCCGACCGGCATCAGCACACACCACCGCCCATCCATTGGAAAGAAGAAAAAGAAAGGAAACGAAAACAGAAAGTCACGCGCCTGCGCCCATCGAGCGGCCAGTTGTCTTGTGAGTGAGTGCAACACAGCTACGAGTAGGTGACGTCGCCTCATAGCAGCAGTGCGCGACGACGGGCCCAAGCCTGGCCGACCGGCTTCTTGCGACCGCAGCGACCGCAACGAGTGCCCCGACCCGACATTCTAGATTCAACACGCCAAGATCCTGGCATCAGGACAGCTTTGGTGGTCAGAGTCCTCTCGAGCTTGCTCAACAGGGGTTCGGCGAACCGACGAGGCGTCCACGGCGACTCCTCGCTTTTGCTACTTGAACTTCCACGGCCCGCCCGCACGCCCAACAGAATACTCTTCTGCACAGACTCAAAACCCGACTTTGGATCAACACCTTTTCTCAGATCCTCCCGTCCTCCCGTCCGACCGTCCGACGACTGTGGCACGGCAACTTTGCCCGCCCCGCCCAGCCGCTCAGATGTGGTGGCTATTCAGCATTCTCTTTAGCTCCGTATTCCTCTTCACCATCGTCCTATCAATACCCGTTGCCTTCGATGTCGGCGGCCGCGACAGCGGGCTGGTGTACAGCCTGTCCCTATTCATCTACTACCTCGCCTACTCGGCAATACGCATCGCCACACCGACCCAGTCCCGCATGCGTTCGACGGTTTCCAACCTCCTCCGCCTCTCACAATGGATCATAATTCCTTCGCTGCTGATCTGGGCGCTTGGAAAGTTTGCCGTCGACGCGGGAAGCACGAGCTGGGTGGAGAGAACCATGGGAGGCATCTTCCAGTCCAAGAGTAGGAGCTGGACCGAGTGGCTGTTTGGCCGAGACGGCGTGCTCGAGACCGTCATGTTGGGCAGCTGGGAAAATACTTTGCGATACGCTGGACCTGTTTTCCAGCTACTCGAGGGCTTTTGCACGCTGCTCGTCATCCAGGCCGCTGGTCAAATCACGCGCTGGCTCGTGAATCGGGGGCGGAGCGATACTTGGGTAGTAAGTTTACTTTTTTTCAACATCTTCTTTGCTTGCTTACTTGCTTGCTTGCTGGTGATCCCCCACTGACAGACAAGCTGTGTCATTTCAGATTATTCTCCTCGCATTTTCTGGCTCCATCATTGCCAGCGCAGTCTATTTCCTCTGGCGAGTGGCCCAGTTCCCGCAAATCAGCAATCTCGATGCCACCTTGATTGGCGTGACGATGACGACAGTCACCTTTCTCTGCGCATATGGCATCGGCAGCGGTCGCGGCAACCCCATCGAGAGCTCTCTGTTGTTTGCCTACGTCGTTCTATGTGTCTACCAAATCTTCACCGACTATCTGCCCTCCGAAGCCAGTGAAGAAGCGACAGCGCAGCCCGAGATTCCGCCGCTGCCGCCCATCATTATGGCATCGTACTCGACCCTTTTGCATGTACTGGGCTCGCTGCCCTCGGCGATTCATTCATCTCTGGCTTTCCTATACGCCGCGTTCCAGACCATTACCCCCTCCGTTATCATCTCGTTGGCCTACCGCCTTTTTGTCTTTTACTCGGCCACGCGCATCATTCCTTCGGTACGAGACCTGGGCGCCCGCGCGCTCATGGACGACCCCAGCTTTGATGATTCAGAAACGGCAAACAAGGTGCTTGGCTTCCTGAGCTGGTTCTCACCGTCGATTCTCGTGTCGGTCTACACGAGCTTACTACTGCAGCACTTTTCGACGAGCGATGGGCCCGACGGATGGACCCTTCGAGGTGGTGACGTCGGAGGCAGCGCCTGGCGATGGATCAATGTCGGGCTCACCATTGTCCTCTACGGCGTGGAGCTCTATCTTGACACGGGCGAGCCCGACCACTGGAAGGTCGACTGAGGAGAGACGAAGCTGACAAAGTCTTTGCGCAGCCACGGGAGAGCAGACTTGTGTGTGAGAGAGAGTCACAGACGTCGGAAGGGTGTGGCAGTGGTTTCTTTGATGGGAAATTCTACGTGCACAGATACCACCTTGAAAAAGTCGCTCGGGCTCCAAATGCTGGACGCGTAGGCAGCCGAGCGAGCATTCTCGATCGGAGAAAGGAGGTCATGGAAAAAACGCCCGGAAATATGAGCTAATAACGTGAGAGATGTGATACATCGTACGTGGAGGAAACGGTCGAGTGAAAGAAGGAGAGCCCTTCCCAAAAACAGGAAAAAATTGGTGACTCATTGTCGTCAATGGCGTTAGGGTAGTTGGGGGACTTTTCATGTTTCTTTTCTTTTCTTACTTTACTTTTCTTTTCTCTTTTCCCTTCTTTTTTTCGTCATGTCATCCTTTTCCTTTTTGTCTGGAGCATGGCGGTACTGATATGATATTATTTCCTCTTTTGTCGAGAACGTATGCCTTGGGGCAGTGAGGGGTGTGAATTTGTGAATTTACGGTGTTCTGCATGATATGACAGAATGAAGTTACAAAACTGGGCAACGCAAAGAGTAAGAGCACTGAGTCCAAAAAAAAAAGAAAGGGAAGATTTTTTTTTTGGCACGATCCACAGCAGGAAAAGGATATACTAGGCCGAACAAGCACTTGTAGGTCGCGACCGACAAATACAACCCTGCTTCTTCCACGAACTGTGTTGCAAGAGAACAGGTAAAGCAGGTTGAAGGGTTTCCCGAGTTGGCCAAGCAAGCAATATTCCAATAGCTCAGTCAGTATTTGTGTTCAAAGTTTTTCAGATTGGTTTCATTTGTCGACATGGCATTCATTCGTCGACATGGTATTTCAATGACATAGAAATGTGATGATTTGAAGCAGAAGATGATCGCTGGCCATTTACGCTTAGTCTGGACACCCCCGCCTGTCCGTACGACGTAGCTGCATAGACGCCGTTGTGCGACACGCATCTGTCTCACGGCCTCGTCAACTCGACTTGACTAGACAGACGCTCTCTCGGTCCCCAGCCTCCATATCATGGCTCTTATCACATACCACATCACATCACGTCCGCTCTTCTCCGTCTCCCGCCTCCCATCTTCTTACCCTCTCTCCTCGTCCCTTCCCGAATACATTGCCCGTAAGATGTCAGATTACTCAACCCCGGGTCTGGAACCGCCACCGGCCATTTCCCAGACCACACTCCCCATGGCCGGCCTCCTCGTCGACGTCTACGGCCTCAACGAACTTCCGCCTCCCCTCTCCTCCCCATCCGCCCCCCTGACCTGCCTCTGGCTCCTCCATCCCCGAAAGCGCTCCCGCTCGTACATGAATGACTTTGCCCGCCGCGTCATCGACGCCTGGCATCAGACCGACCTTCATGTCTCCCGTAAGCGCCACCTCCTCGCCTTCGCATTCGATATGCCCAACCACGGCTCGCGACAGATCTGCTCGACGGGTAATTTGACGTGGGGGGAGGGCAATCCCGCGCACGGCATCGACATGGCTGGCTTGATCGAGTCTGCGGCCGCCGATGTGAGTCTGCTGATGGGCCTCGTGGGCGGGTATTTGGGGAGGGCGGCCAGTATTGATGGGCATGTTTGCCTGGGATGGAGTTTGGGGGGGCATGCGGCCTGGTGGTCCTTGTTTGGAGAGGAGAGAATGGATGGGGGGGTTGTGGTGCTGGGGTGTATGGATTATCTTTGTGAGTTTCTGATTCTTTTTAAAACACACACTCATACACATAAATATATGTATATATACATATGTGTGTGTGTGTGTGTGTGCGTGTTCTGTTGGATTGCCTTTTTATTACGGCTGGACTAGTTTTTGCTGGCGAGAATATGTGTTCCGTGTGGTTGCTTTTTATTGAGAGTCGTTCTTGGTTTGAGTCATGAGAAGGAGGAATGGGGGATGGATAATCGAAGATGGTTGGTAGCGGGTAGCAGTGGGATGAATGATGTGGCTCCTCCTTTACCATGTATCTTTTTTTTTTATCTCGTCGCTGTCTTGGCTTTTATTCCTTTGCGAATCATGTCCATTTCCAATTATCCCCTTTTTACCTCTTCTTTTGTACCTCTTCTTTTATGCCTATTCTTTTTATGCCTATTCTCATCCCTTTCTCTTATACCTCTCCCGTGTTCTATACCGTCTCCCTGACTTTCTTCTTCTCCCTCCAGTTCCCCTTACTTATACTAATCTATCGTACCGTTTCTTCCTTCTCAACTGACATCAAACCACGCCAACTAACCACCACTCCTTCAGCTCTCATGACCGACCGCCACAGACACTGCCCCCTCGACACACCGACCCCCCTCCTCGGAAGCCCCTACTTCCCTCCCGATCTCGTCTCCACTCTCCAGTCCCACGATCCGAAATCGATCGTTTTCGGCGCCACATCCGCACAACCCCCACCCACTCCACTCCCGCAAGCTGAACAGGCCCGTCTACGTAACATACTCGACGCCCGAGTCCGAGGCAAGAAGGTCCTGGCGTGCTCGGGCGGCAAGGACGAGCTAGTCCCGTACGCGCGGTCGGCGCCACTGAAGGATGCCGTCAGGCCAGGCGGCTGGTATGAGGATGGGGGGTTTGTGCTTGAGGATAAGGTCTATGCCGACGTCAAACATGAGTTTAGTGCGGGCATGGTGACGGATGCTGTCGGGTTTCTGGTCAAGCTTGTGGCGGAGGGGCCGCGGCGGGTGAGAGCTACAACTTGACGTGGTGGTTGATGATGATGAGAGGTGTTGGAAGAAGATGGGCCAGTCCGTCTTTGCGTCTCCCTCACCGAACCACGACGCGATGGACGGCTTGGCGAGCGTTCCAAGCCTATCTGGACCATGGACACTTGGAATCGTTTGGAACCGGGATACGCTGGCGCCGGCCTTGACGAGACAGGGGTACCAGTTCGTTTGGATACACGATCAGTGCCGTCAATTTGCGGTGACGAGGCCCCGAGGGGATGTCCTCAGGGCAAATCTCGGGAAAAAAAAAAAAAAAAAACTACGTATAGCTTTGCGCTTTTCCTTATAAGCTGGTTGCGTGGCTCTGCCAGCGGTAGGTGTTTGGGGGCGGATAAGTTTCTTTTTTCTCTTTTTTTGCCCCTTCCGCTTTCTTTCACCCCACTGCTCAACCTTATCCGCTAGCTGGCCTTCTTATAGATGAGAATACCACTCGCTCTTGGCAGTAACACATAAAACTCTATAGAAAGCTAAACTCACTTGTCGTACCGCCTATGAACCCCCTCTTCTCTTGAACAAGGCAGTGAATACCCCATCCCCCTCCGTCCCATCAATAGCCTCCCCATCCTCCGCTCTCCATTTCACCCCCTCCCTAAAATCCCCCTGCCAAACCCTCCAGATGTTCCTCCTCCTCCTCTTCCCCGCCAACATGGGCCCCCTCCCCCAAATATCCCTCTCCCACTCCTCCACGGCCGTCCGCTCCCCCCTCAGCGTATCGTCTTCCCTCGCGGCCCCCATCGGCGGATCAATGCCCACGAAGCGCACAGCGCTCACAGACAACCCCATCACCTCGCAGTGCTTCATCACTCTCGTCCTCTTGAAGGCGTGGCTCACGACGGTGAGCCGTCGCGGGAAGACCCCGAAATGTTCCCAGAAGAGCGTTTGGCTGAAGAGGATGTTGTGGAAGGAGTCGAGGGCGCGCTGCTCGAGGATAATGTCCTCGTCTGTGGGGGGCGGATGGAGCAGGTCGAAGTAGCCGTTTTGGCGAGCCAGGTTGGCGTAGGATTGAGCTTCCGAGAGGCTTGTTTCGCCGCGAGTTGGCGCGCTTGGGGGAGTTGTCGTTAGATGAGAGGACGGGATGTGAATGGATGAAAAGAAGGGAGGAGGGGGAGAAGTTGGATTTGATAATCTTGAGTGAGGTTTGTCCGAACGGGACTGAGTTGGCATTTTTGTCTGTGGTACAGGAATAATACATGGTGATGATGAAGATAATGTTGTTTTTGCTTTCAATACATAAATCAAAAGACAAAAATAATAATAATAGAGAGACAAAAGACAAAGAGACAAAAAAAGAACCGAAAAAAAAGGACAAAAAGGAAAAGGGAAAATATCCTACCCCGAAAACGCAAGAACAGAACCGTCCCGATCGTCAGCCAGACATTGCAGCCCAGCCCTAATGTGCTCCACAAAGGTGGGTGTCTCGCCGCGCTGAAAGTCGGCAATCAGCCATTCGGACTCGTCGCGTCCTAAAGCCGGACCGCCGGTGTAGATGGCGTGGCAGCAGACGATGATGAGGTGCGTTGGGCTGGGTGCGGTCATCGCTGGGAGTAAGAGGGCGGGAGTAAGAGGGCGGGAGTAAGAGGACGGGAGTAAGAGGACGGGAGTAAGAGGACGGGAGTAAGAGGACGGGAGTAAGAGGACGGGAGTAAGTAAGAGGACGGGAGTAAGTAAGAGGACGGGAGTAAGAGGACGTCTACATACATACATATGTATGTATCTGTGTTATATAAATGTGCATATAGATATACGCGAGGTGGAGCTGCGAGGCATTGGAGTGACAAGAGGGGGAGAGAAGAGGCACTGGACATCATGTGATTTATCGATGCGGAGACTGGGGGATGGTATTAGGAGGGGGTGTGAAAGGGGGGTTAATCAGAGTAAAGACATATAATATCATGCATGATTTCCAAGGATCGACAGAAGAGGCATTGGTTTCGTGGAACGCCTATCTATGTCCGGCCAAGCGGGTTTTACATGTTTACTTTGTTGTATTATACAAAGTGTGGTACAGATCGGATCCTGAGGTCATGGTCATGGTTATGGTTATGAAACCTGCCATAATCCTCGTTTCCTCTATCTCGTGTGTTCGCACGTTGCTAATCACGCGCCATATCATTCTCCTGCGACTCTCTTCTTGATTTTGAATGCCGTCGAGTCCATTTCCTGCGCCCGTCTCCTTCTGCGTCTGTTGTCGCAGGACGGCCTGCATGGCTCGATAATTCCCGCCGTCTGGCGTGGTCGCCCTCGTCTCCGACTGTTGTGTTGCTATCCGTCTCGTCCTCTGGTAGTAGCGCAACGATGCTACTCTTGGCCTTCTCCGGCTTGCCAAAAATCTCTTCGTGGCTCAGATATTTCTTATCACCGTCCACGGCATGTCCTCGCACTCGGAACATGGCGCGGTTGTATTCGCGAAGGTGCTCCTGGCGCCTGATCTCGAAGGCTTGCAGGTTATCGGAAAGCGCGTCGTCGTTTGCATCATGGAGAAGATCGCTCTTCACGCTGCGAATGGCTTGCTGGTACCCGTCAGCTTGATTTCGGTGATGAGCTGCTGTTTGCTGAAGCTTGCGAATCCTCTCGGGTACTATTGGCGATGCTGGGCTTTCCCCTCGAAAAATGGAACTATTCGATGGGGAGAGTCGCCAATGTCTTCTAGCTTGCTTGAACTCTCTAGCCTCTTCAAATGTCAGCGGCCTTTCTCGGGACAGCTGGATGTAGCGCCAAAGTTGAGACCGACCTGGTCGTCTCGTCTTGATCTTCCTGCTCGGTTCTACCCCCTCCGTCTTGTAAAGCTCCCGTATCATATACAGGCTCCCTGTGATAACTATTGGGCCCTCTTCTCCCGCACGACTGCATGCCCATTGCACGCCCGCCTCGATGGTGGCATCTCCTCCATAGATTTGTGATTCATCTGCAATGGTAGAGGCGGCCACAGCACGACCGAGTTCGGCTGGCGCTGGTGGCGGGTCATTAGCGCACTGGTTGTACTCGACGAAGGCGAGGTTGTCTTGTGGCCGAATCAATGTCTCGATCATGCTGGAGAATGGCTTCGTCTTGCTGGAGGAAAGTCCCATGACCCAAGTGACCGGCTCAGTTCCCTTGCGGAGGGTCCCGTCGACATAATTCGCGAGTGCCTGCACCCCAAGCATATTGTGCGCTCCATCCACGAGAACGGGCTTCTGCCGACAGCCATTGGTCAGTCCCGACACGCGTACTTGTTCCATTCTCCCAGGCAATCGTGGTTGAAGTGATAGCAACTTGTTTACGTCAATTCGCAGGTTCGGAAACAAATTTCGGAATGCCAGAGTTGCGCAAAGTAGGTTCTCTTGCTCATATCCTTGCAAATGAAACCTGTCTCTATCGAGGTCCTCGATCAGAGGCAACGCTTTGGAAGACATATTGATCTGAGTCCCAACTGCTTGCGCATGCTTTCTGAGGACGTTTATGACCGACGAGGAATTCGTGTGATCGACAATGCAAGGCACTCCTGGCCGCATGATGCCTGCCTTTACTTGGGCTATCTCTTCAATGGTATTGCCGAGATATTCCTGGTGATCGAGGTCAATCTTGGAAATAACGGTGACGGCCTTTTCTTTCATGGCGTTGGTAGCATCTGTGGCTCCGCCCATGCCAACCTCCACAATGCCATATTGTACATTCATCTTGTTGAAGATACGCATGGCAGCAGCAGTGTCGATTTCAAATGGTGTCAAGTCTCCAGGATCCTCGCCAAGGGCAAATGTCCAGCCCGAGGCGACCCGTTTGTATGCCGCTTCCACATGCTGGAGCTCCATCTCATACATGCGTTTGTTCACGTACAGGCCGTTGATAGTGATGCCATGATGGCGCTCCGGTAACGCTGGTGATATATATGTGCCGTGACTAATACCAGAGAGCTTGAACATGGCGGCGAGCAGAGCACATATTGAGCCCTTGCCGTTGGTGCCTCCTACGTGAACACCGGTCCACCTCTGATCGCCAGGCACAACTCGGCTTATACGTTCCAGCCCAAGCTTGATGTTGCGCTGTGCGATGGCGGTCTTTTTCTGAGCGGGCATGACGGCCCTGATGCGGGCCAGAGCTCGTTGGATGTCCTTGGATGCCGGCATGGCGAGCGGCGGACAAAGGAAGCCTCCTTCCTTTGCGTCGATTTGACACACCGAGTTGGCCCGTGGGCTATGACGAAGCACAATGCGAGCACCTCATGAACGGCGGCTGCTGCTTGATAGATCCAGTGTCGCGGAGTAATGAGGTCAATGGTGTGCTAACAAACAGCTGATGACGGTGGCAGTGCAGGCGGCCGGAAAGCTGGGCCGGCTTTGTAAAAACTCGTTCATGGACGGACTGGCCGATGAACGAGGCTAGGCGGGCACGAGCCACAGTAAGTAGAGGGGCACTAGCCACAATTTGGAGCCGATAAGGGGGTACTGTACGGGTAGTGCTAACGCTGCTATGAGACACCGTCACGAGACCGTGATAGCTGCTTGGGCCCTTTCCATTCCATGTAGCATCCCCACATCATACATCTTGCCACCCCCACCCCCCCCCTCCCAAAAGAAAAAAAAAAAGAAAAAAAAAAAAGAAAAAAAAAATTTAATTTTTAATGATAATGAAAATAATAATAATAAGAAAAGGCCTGGCGCCAAGATGGCTGTACGAGTCTGCACGAGTCTGCACGAGGAGACGTGTGATTGAAGTGCAAAAGAGGAAGGCGTGTTCCGGCACGCCTCCCCGGCCAGGCCTGCATGCAAGCAATCAATCCGCCAGTCAGTCTCTTGAGCTTCCATCCATGTCCCGCTTTCGATCCAGTAAGTCTAGTATGTCCCCATTCCCGTTTCCGTCTCCGCCCTCATCAGACCCCTTTTCTCGTCATCTCCGATTATCCATCGCGCGCCTGCTCGCCTGCTCATCATCTATCGCGTACAAGTCTGGCTGTTTTATTTCTTCTCCGCATTCGCACACTCTCAACTTTAGTCGGCTGTCTGGTGCCGAGTCCTGTCTCTCATTTTTTCCCACTCTTCTCTGTTGCTCTGTGTTCCCCGTCTCTACTTTTCTTCTCTACCTCGAGGCGTATTTGCACAAAAAAAAAAGACAGAGCAATCCGTTGACCGCGACAAACTTGGCCACGAATCAGTCGTCCAACAATCGTCTGTTAAACAACCGCCGTGCGTAGCGCGCACCGCGTCTCACTTCGTGTACCCAACTTCATCTATCCACTTCAGTTGCTCTATTCTTGTTTCCAACGGCACGATGGGTCTTCCGTAAGTTTTTTCTTCTTGCACAGCTTGTTGCCGACGTAGCCGAACAAATCATGCAGCTAGTATCGCGATTCTCGCTCTTGCGTATCTACCGCAGCTACCTCCGCGAGATCACTGTCTACTCCATTCTCCAACGTCCTCTGTCTGGTCTTGTTCCTGCGCGAGATGCATACTTTCAATCAAGTTCGTCACTGCATATGAGAAGTAGGGCCACTTTCTGTGTCGCGTCTTTACCCACAGCCACGGCGACGATTGCCCCTGCTCATTCCCAGGTCACGCGCCATCCCTCCATCCTCGGCACAGCTAACAGATCTCTACCTCTAGATTATTTGTTGAGCCTGCTAAATCTGTTTCAACAAATCAAGTTTGCTCCAAGGACGGTACAATCTCACCGTCCCAGGTCGACCTGCGACGTCCGTCAAGCAGATCCGAAATTCGCGACCGTCGCAATGGCATCAGACGCCCCGGCGTTCGCATCTATAGTCCGATGCAGCGGACCACGCGGAATTCTCGTGAACAACGTAACCTTCCTTGGGTCGGATCACCAAGACAACAGGATCGGACTGGCTTCTCAGTATCCGACTACATGACTCGGGCATATCGTCCATATCAAAGAGCATCGTTAGGTATTACGGGAAGCGACGATCATAGCGAAGAACATGTCGAGGAATGGATAGGTCTATCTCATCTCGACAGCTGGCGAGACTCGCCTCCCCCCCCTCCCCCCCCTCCAACTCATCCTCCGATTCCTCCAGTCGCTAATGGGAACGACAATGTGACGGACGGTTCTGAGATGGGATGGTGGACGTTGGAGCCCCAGCTTTCTACAGCTCGACCTGGACGCTTGGATCACGTAAGTGAACAAAAAGAATCCCCATTTTTCGCTTTGGTGGAGTATTTTTATGCAACAGAGGTACTGACAGGTCGATAGCAACAGTCGACAGTCTTCGAGTACCCATCGTGGCAATCATGGCGGGATTCACATATTGCCGAAATATCGTCGAGAACGCTCCCTCCAATGTTCAGCAGAACGGCTTCCGGCAGAGACATATCACTCCGCGCCATTGGACGTCAAACTACGCGAGGATTGTCGAGCACTGATTTGGCCAGTGTAGATGGAAGTCGCTCTCGTGGCCTCTCTGCTCGACAATCAATGCCACCACGGCGTGCTAGCAGAATGGTTGATGGACTTGGTGACAGAGACAGAAGTCTGAGTCCTGAGATGTGGGATACGCTATTGTCGACGCTGACGCCCGAGCCTCAACAACCAAGTGCTGGCTCTTCATTTGACTCTGTGCCCGCTTCACAGACGGCTGGTCCGTCATCCGGCACGCCGAGCACCAATCCGGACGCAGTTGATGAAGTGCAAATGGAAACTGTGTGCGATTCAGGTTGCGAATACTCAGATAACGAGATGAGCATCGCCGAGTATGAGCATCTCGATTATGACCCACGTCGGCGGCGACATCCACCGAGAGAGCTCCATTCTAGACGTGTTCCCGACTTCAACCTCGACGGCATGTCGGAGCCATACCCGAGCAATGTGAGGAGCACGAGTAGTGTACACCCTCTCTCTGGACCGGCTGTTCCTGCGCCTTTGGCACAACGGACGCGAAACTCGGGCGATCCTCGTACAAGTAGACAAATCAACACACCAAGTGGTTCCATCACAATTTATGAATCCACCATGAGACTTCGTCCTTGGGCTGAAGTCTCTCGCCGATCAGCTTCCCCGTCCCGCTCCACATCGCACTCTAACTACGATGAGGCATCGCCTCCTCCTCAACGAAGCCATTTCGTGCAGGATGAAGAGCACAGTCCCAGGAGCGGCCCACAACAAAACCAGGACGTGACACGATCGGCCTCAACGGCGGGTCCCTCTCCTGCGGAAGACGATTGGGTTGGCATGCAACGCATCGTGCGCAGCCTAGCGCGGAGAGAAGACATTCCTGACGGGTGGTGGGCTGAGGCAGGCCTCAGCCGCATTCTTCATCAAAGAGCCGACTCCAGTCTAGACGTGCATTCGATCACTGATCCGCTCTGATTAGAAAAGCAAGAATGGCACACCTGAGGAGTATCTAAGCAGGATTCAAAGGAACGACGAAATCAAGCGTGGCGCAGAGAGGCTTTCAATCCCCTTAAACTAATCTCAATACCCCACGATTGGGGAAAAAACGCCCGCTGCAAGTGTCAAAAAACAGTGCGCTTGACGATGTGGGTGGCTGCACATTTACGTCAATGGCTGAATCTCGATGGGTCGTTTGACAACCTTGGTATGGCCAAGGAAAGAGAAAAAAAGACAGCGCATTGAAACAAATCTAGATTAGCGTGCATGAATCAATGGAGGATAGGTCGGTCGGCTGTGAACTAATGTATCTATTTTCTTTCTTTCTTTTTCCTCATAAACGCCAAATAATCATCACTTTTCTTACTACTGCACCTGTCTAATGGTCTGAGGACTTGTGCGCAGACTATTTGTTGTATCTGAATAAAACCTAAATAAAAAGTCCCTAATCTAAAAAAAAAAAAAAAAAAACCATCCCTCTCTCAACACCCTGGACGGGTCGAGGCGTTGTACACTGAGACACCAAAAAAAATGCGTAATTGGATGTACAAACTGGCAATAAATACATATCTAGTCCCGTGTATAATTTTATTGTCCTATTCCGTGCTATATCATCCTTGCATATACGTACTTGTTTATATGTATAAAGTTGTGATTACGGATATGCATTATATGGCCCTTGCGAATATTATTGAGGCTGCGAGGAGTCCAACTTCCGGCCCCGCAACCAGATGACGGACCGGGCCAGACTATGGACCAGACAACTTCCTAGGCTGTTGCGTAGTACGCAGTACGTACCCCCACCTTCTGATGTTCTTCATGTCTCCATACATTCCATTCCATCTTTATGTCGACGCATCCCGCCGCTGACATTGATCGATCCTCCACAAACATACGCTGATCTTCTTTCGGCATTGGTATTTTGCGCATCTTCCGCGCCGAATTTCTGTCGAGACGACTTTCTTTTTGGGCCAAATCCCGGTCCAGAGCCGTTTCTAGTCCTTGGGGCGTGGTACGTCGTTCCCATTGCAGCGTCTCCAAACGGCGCGCCCTTCTTTGCCTGATCTCTCTCTTTCATTTTAACCCCCCCCCCCCCTTCTCTTTCTCTGTGTTTTCGGTAGACCTCGACAAAGTCACGCACGATCTCCACGCTGACCACGGAGTACATAGTAGAAGAAGCCAATTTGGTGCCGTTATCAATCAACAAAAGCCTGCTTTTTTGCCTTAAAACGTGCACACAAGAGACTTGGTGTCTCCGTTCTAAGATTTCCCACGGCATCCTGCTGCCCTGCTCGCTCGCCGAACATTCGCTCGCTCGTTATTATTTTCTCTATTTTCCGAGGCCGACGTATAGCGCCGCCATTCGACCCGTGGGAAAACTGGCGTCCGAAACAAACCCATTTTTCTGCTCATACACAGGCTGGGATGCAACAATCTCCAGATTACGAACCTCGCGACTGCCCGTCCTCGACCAGCGAACCATCAACGCTGATAGCCCCCAACAACGAAGAGAACGCCAGGCGCTACGGCGCAGAAAATATCCGTTGGCGGCACGCACTGAGCGGTGAAGACACCACCACTCAGAGTTATGCCGCCTGAACGGCAGTATCACGTCAACAATGGCCGGCCCGGCGGTCATGCAGCTGCGGTGGCTTCGCGAGAGCGATCTGCCATGCCCGGCAGTCCTTCGCGGAAAGAGAAGCAGCGAGACTCTTCGGCCGTACAAGATCCCGGACTGAAAGACTATGTATGTCCATAGCCAGCTCCGTTAAAAAAGGAAAAAAGGAAAAAAAAAAAGATAAAAGAGGGGTGTTACTAAATTGTCGTCTAGCAATTAGGGGCTTGTATAGGCAAAGGAGCGTTTGGATCTGTCTACAAAGCATTCAACTGGAGTACTGGCGAGGCCGTTGCCGTGAAACAAGTTAAACTCGTGAATCTACCCAAGAGCGAGCTGCGAATGATTGAGGTGCGTTGTCAACGTAGCGGAATGTTGCCGTGATCGGATGAGAGTGCTGATCTCGTCAAACAGAGTGAAATCGACCTGCTCAAGAACCTGTTGGTAAGAGTTTTTTTTTTATTTTTAGGTATACGTACAACTGCATAAGAAGAAACTGAACAAAAATAGCACGACAATATTGTCAAGTACATCGGCTTCGTGAAATCAGTGGATTGTCTCAACATCATCTTAGAGTAGGTGGTACTTATTCCTGGTCTCATTGACTCACAGGCTCACAATGCATCAGGTACTGCGAGAACGGCTCACTGCATTCGATTATCAAGGCCTATGGCAAATTTCCAGAAAATCTCGTGGGTGTCTACATGACTCAAGTCCTTCGGGGCCTGCAGTATCTACACGACCAAGGTGTGATTCATCGAGATATCAAAGGCGCCAACATCTTAACTACAAAAGATGGTACTGTGAAACTCGCAGATTTTGGTGTATCAACCAGCACGCTGGCGGCAGGTCAAGACAAAGAGGCTCAAGTCGTTGGCACGCCATACTGGATGGCTCCAGAAATCATCCAGTTGTCCGGTGCCAGTTCTGCCTCAGACATTTGGAGTGTTGGTTGTACTGTGATTGAATTGTTGCAAGGCAAGCCGCCCTATCACAATTTAGCAGCCATGCCCGCTCTTTTCGCAATTGTCAACGACGATCATCCTCCCCTGCCCGAGGGCATTTCACCTGTGGGTGTTCCACTCTCAGCTCTAATTCCTCGCGATTGACCAAGAGTATCTCTTACTTATTGATTTTTAATTCAGGCCGCAAGGGATTTTCTCATGCAATGCTTCCAGAAAGACCCCAACTTGCGTGTCTCAGCTCGTAAACTCTTGAGGCATCCTTGGATCTCTGGTTGCCGTCGGGCAGAAGCGCCAGTATCTAAAGCACCCGACAACTTTAACCAGGCTGTCGAAGAGGTTAAGCAATGGAACAAGGCTCTCAACTCGTCGGAACCGGCCCTACGCTCTTCCACGGGATCTGACTTCATGGGATCATCTCGATTCGTCGGCGGCACGCCCTCCAAGGGTCCCTTCGGTCTGCCCAAACCAAGACTTGGAGTTGAAGCCTTTAAGACGGTGGAGCTCCCTGGTGCGCCAACAGAACCCTTATTGATTACGCTTTACATATTGCGGTATCTAATGCATTATTGGTAGATAACGATAACTGGGATGACGACTTCGTCACGGCCATCTCACCGAGTGCGCTACATCTTCCTCACTTGAAGCCTCAAGACAACTTCGGGGGGTTGTTATCCAGCGACAAGCTAAAGGCATTTGCTTCGACCAACGATTTAAGTTCGGACACGGACAACTACGACGACGACTTTGAGGGCGAGCTTCTCACGGTCAAGGGCCTTACCCAGCAGAAAGACGAGACCCAAGAGCAAACGCTGCGGCCGCTTTCTTCTCGAAAAGTTGCAACGAGCTTCGATGCCAAATCCCATCGACAAATGAGATCAAATGCCGCACATGTCAGCACCCCATCAGCAGCAGCAGCAGGCCGATCTGGACCACAGTCTCGACCAAAGAGTCGTTTAAATAGGTTTGAGCTGCCTGTCCGCCCAGACTTGGTATATCGCGAACAAAACAATGAAGACTTTTCGGACCTGTTTGTTGAAAATGAAAATGCCTTGAGCCGGGAAAGTCAGGCCGTCGGAAGAGTAAGAAAACTAATACCCCTCAGCCAAAACCCTCTCTTCTCTCTCTTATTATGACGTTCGAGACTAAGACATGAAAACAATAAGGGATCTCGTGCTATCGATGCGCCACAGTTATTTCATCCGTCTGATTTGACAAGCCTTCCTCGTTCCATGCAGGCTCCGGATGGGAGCAAAAAGAAACGGCCACAGTCAAGACCTACTGTACTACCTGACCGTCCGATGCGTCGCACTCGCTCTTCCATTGAAATCCAGAAGTTTGCTGAAGACGATGACGAAGACTTTTCCGACGTTTTTGGCACAAACGCAGGCTCCTTGGTCGAAAAGGAGGAAAGTGAGCGTGGCTCAGAAGACGGAGGTCTTATGCTTTTGTCAAAGATATCGAGTAACTCCTGGCTGGGAGACGATGAAGAAGAATATGATCCATTTGCCTCTATGGATCCCGGCTGGGATGAAATGGATCTCGAAGCGAATATCGCCCGAGATAGACATGCTCGCCTTGCTGAAAAGGTAGAAGACCTTGTCAGTTCCTTGAAAACGACCGAAAGTGATGATGTGCTTTCAGAATTATCTGAAGATTTGGTAAGTGGTGACCCAATTTTTCTTTGGAGAAAAGTCAAGATTGCCGCGTGTTGTTTGGGGACTTGCGGTGGCTAATCCAGTCTGTTTTCGAAGCTTGGATTATTGTGGGAAAACAAGGAGGTCAAGAATCTCATCATAAGTGCGCATGGCCTGTTGCCGATTCTTGAGATTCTGGAGCCTTGCACGGTCAAGAGCAGGCAGTTTATGATTCTGCAACTACTCAAGGTAGTTAACGCAGTAAGTCGATGACCAAGATTATGAAGTGTTTTGCACTACACGAACGCACACACACACACACGCAGAAAGAAGGAAAGAAAAGGGGAAGCCAGGCCAGCTAATTCAAATCGAAACAGATCATTCTTCATGATGTCGAAATTCAGGAAAACTTGTGTTTTGTTGGTGGCATTCCCATTATCACAAAATTTGCCGCACGGCAGTACTCGGATGAAATCAGGATAGAAGCGGCTGCCTTTGTGCGACAAATGTATCAAACATCGACACTAACACTCCAGATGTTTGTCTCTGCTGGTGGTCTCAATGTTCTCGTGGAGTTCTTGGACGAGGACTATGACAGCGCTCGAGATTTGGTGCTGATTGGTGTCAATGGTATTTGGAACGTCTTTGAACTCCAAGGACCAACACCAAAAAATGATTTCTGCAGAATCTTCTCCCGCAGCAAGATATTGTATCCTCTGGCCTTGGTTTTGCACCGTGTCTTGGACGAAGAAGGGGAGGATGAATTGGGTGAGCTCATAGAGGGGCGCATCGTCAACATCTTCTACCTCTTTAGCCAGGCAGAAAACTATGTCAAGGAGGTCGTGGCTGACCGACAGGTATTGAAGAGCGTGCTGAAAGATCTGCGACGCATGACACCGCTTCATCAAGTTACCATGCTCAAGTTCATCAAGAACCTCTCCATGCTCTCGACCACGATTGAGTCGCTTCACTCAGCTGATGCCATTGAGTTTCTCATCGACCTGCTTAGCTACAGTATGAAGAGAGCGCAGAAGCATTTCCGCGAGATCTGCAACCAAGTGCTCAACACGTTGTTCAACCTTTGCCGACTGAGTAAGGAGCGTCAGGAAGATGCAGCCGTGGGTGGCATCATCCCCCTGCTGTTGAGGATTATGCAGACAGAGCGTCCGCCCAAGGAGTTTGCACTCCCCATTCTTTGTGACATGGCACATTCGGGATCCAAGGGAAGGCGATATCTATGGCAAAACAAAGGTCTCGACTTCTATGTCTCGCTGTTAACCGATCAATACTGGCAGGTGACCGCCCTCGATGCCATCTTGGTCTGGTTCCAGGAAGAGACGGCCAATGTGGAAAACCATTTGACGGACGGCAATTTTACGCGCGCCATTGTGAGCTGCTTCGGTACCAACCGGCTCAACGCATTTGATTCGAATCTCTTGGAGCCTCTCCTCAAGCTGCTCCGCCTGAGCCCGTCGATTGCAGCGTCACTGGCCAAACCCGAGATGTTCGCGGGCATCGCACAGCGACTGGGACACAAGAAACCTGTTGTGCGACTCAACCTGCTCCGGCTCGTCCGCATCATCATGGATGCTTGCGAACCCGGTCTTGGCGGCGGGGACGGCTCGCGAACACTGAACAGTACACAAGTGCGGTCTCTCATGGATACCATTCAGACCCTCGCCGAGAAGGACTCGGCCGTTCTTGTCCGCAACCTGGCTGCCGAACTAGTCAAATCCCACATCATCAACAGCAGCAACCCAGCACTGATGATCCGCCACGACGGCAACATACCTTCGGTGTCTTCTTCTTCCTCCCAAGCTGGCTCCGCATCATCCTCGCGGCGAGGTGTTCGCTGCAACACAAACTACACGCCACCCAGCCTCCAGTTATCCATGTCGGTGCCCCAGACGCCCACGCACCGAGGTCGCTCCAGTCTCGCCAGCTTCGCCGGCACGGCCAGCAGTAACAGCGGCCCTTTCATCGAAGTAGCCGCCTCGCCTCGGCGTACGGCAGCCGCTTCCGCTCTCGAGCGTGACGCCATCTACTATCGCCCGCGGAGCAGAGACAGCGCTTCTGCTGCCGGCGTTGCAGGGGTGGCATCCACGTCGTCTACTCTGCTACCACGCCGAGTCAGCGGTGATTCCAGCTCCTCCATGAGCAGCAGCAGCAATGCTCCGACCGCGACGAGACCATCATCTTCCGCAGGTGCTTCCCTTCTGCCCACTAAGAGTCGGCTTCCCCGTACGTCCCTGGCTGCCGGTCGTTCATCCGCAGCACCATTTTCAGTGTTACGAGGCGATCCTGCCCCGCCCATGGTTTTTCGCAGCGACGGCAGTACGAGCACGAGCAACAGCAACAGCAACAAGGAGAGCACCGTGTTCGCAAGCACGACCTACAGTGGCAGTGCCATGAATCAAACAAGACAGTCGTCATCCAAAGACGGCATGGCCGACGTGACGAGCACGTCTTGGGCTAAAAGAAAATCCAGAGCACCCGGTGAATTAAAGTGGTCATGAATGGAAGGAAGCTTCTGCCAACAAAGGCATGTAGAATGAAAAAAGACGAGTTTCTTTCTTCCTTTCTTTATTTTTTTTTGAAGGGGGGGGGCAATGGGATGGTCTAAACGTGGGACGATCCAAATATCAAGATTAGAAAACAAGAAGAGGGATAGTAAGGTGAAGGTCGATAATCAGGCACAACGCATAGCATCAACGGGATGCACATCACGGAACATTCGGGCTGCGGCCCACGAGCAAAGTCAAGCGCCGTCTTGATACCGCACGCGCGGTACTTGTAATGTATATACAACATGGGGTTAAGGTCGAGGAGGTCCAGGTTTCATAAAGCAAAGCAAAGGAGCTCCAGGGGGCGGAGAGCCACAAGGCACAGGCAAACAATGGTTTAGGGCGCACGATAGCATATACGTAAATGGCATGGCATGGCTATATTAGAAGGCAGATAAGTGCATCGTTCGGTCTGCGTAGTCTTGTGTATTCGGTGTACAAGGAAGGAGGCGGAGGGCTAAGGCACAGGTAACTAATGCAAGGGCGCACAATGTATACATATTAATAGTGTAGTATCGTATCTTAATAGAAAGCAGTAAGTATATGAAATTAATATAGTTATATATTTAGTGTAAACAAAAGAGTAAATAGCTATATAGCATAGGTAAATAATGCAAGGGCGTATAATATATATATATAAACAGTGTAGTATCGTATCTTAATAGAAAGCAGTAAGTATATAAAATCTAGTAGTCATATATTTAGTGTAAAAGAAAGAGTAAATAGCTATACAGCATAGGTGAATAATGCAAGGGCGCACAATATATATATTAATAGTGTAGTATTATATCTTAATAGAAAGCAGTAAGTATATAAAATCTAGTAGTTTATATTCCGTGTAAAAGAAAGAGAGTAAATAGCTATCTATACAGCATACGTAAATCATAGGTAAGAGCATATTAAATAGAATAGTAATCATATGAATGGAAACCAGTATATTAGATCCGCAGTCTTCCTCCCATCAGTCCTAGTGTACTTGGTAGAAGAAAAGGGTCTCTGCGAAGAACAATGGGCAGTCTTGGCTTTCGTTCAACGAGACTTTGAACTCGGTTGGCAATGGATGTGCCCTGTATGCCCGGCATGATACTTCCAACATCTCTTCACTGGCAGACAACGATGGCAGCAACAAACCTGCTTCATGACTCCAGGAAGTTGGACAAACACACTCGAGCGTACACAATCAATGGCCAAAAAAGGCATTCTTTGCTCTGGCGGCTAATACTATTTACTAAAACTGTCATAACGTGCATGCTCGTGGAATTCTTTCGTCGGGAATCTGCTCGGCTCCAGGCCGCATCTTCGCATCCCTCATCTGTCCGCCCTCAATGTCCCCATGCACGACTTGTTTCCAGGTCCTGAGAAGCAGGACAGGGTTTGTTGACAGAAGAATGACACAATTTTGGGAAGTGATGCATAATGATTATGGAAATAAAGTGTGGTGCTTGTTATCTAAAACTTAGAAAAGACAAACTGACCACCCACTGCCCTCCCTACAAACACACACTATCTGCGGAATCATTTCTCTCCCGGAACAACAACCTGAAATAATTTCGACATGATGACTGTGTGTTCAGTTAGGGGAAAAACTTGCAGACTGAAGAAAAGAAGGCCACCGTGTGTTTTCTAAATATCTTTTGTTTTTTTGTTTATTTTCATTGATTGCCTCCGCCATCACGATACATGAACACTTTCCGTCCTCATTTGTTCTTTACCAGAAAAAAAGGCATGGAAAAAGGAAGAAGAAAAAAGAAGTAGGTCCGAGCAATACTGAAGAGGCAAGCCCCTGATATGTCGTGACAGTGAAAAAGTTGGGTTTAAACGATTGACTATGAAACTGGATTAAGCGAGATTGATCCGGGTCGGTTCGAAAGGATAGGCGTCGACACCTAAGTCTCTCAACTCGTGCAATTCGCCGTTCAAGTGGCTGAAATTGAAATCGGAAAAAGTGAAATTGGTTTTGATTCAAATCAAAACATGCGCAAAAAGAAAAGGGGAAAAAAGAGAATGATGGAAACAGAAACAACCAAGAGCTTGCCAAAAACGAGAAGATGAGAGTGAGAAAAATCTGCAAGTCCGAGAGCAATCGTGATCAAAGTTTCAGGCGCGTAAAGTCATGAGAAAAAAACAGAACGAGTAAGAACCAGGGTAGATCCGAGATCAAGAAGGCCCACCAGCATTGCTGCACATCCGGTGTGCTGTCGCTTCAAGCAACTGGCGTGGCCTTTCGCTTTTCAATGCTGGTTAGCACGAGTCTCGACGCTTTGCGCGGGGCAACGCCCGCGTCCTGGGCCTTGGTGGCTCGTGTACCACTATTTTTGAAGACATTGGCAAAAGAACTGTTTTCCACTTCGGACAAGGGCATGTGATGGTTACCGGCACCGTTGCTGATGTTGTTGTTGCTGCTGCTGCCGCTGCCGAGGCCTTCGAGACTTGTGCAGATCATGGAGCATGATGTGGGCCGATCGGAGCCGATAGCTCCCCAACTACCACTAGCCGAGGTTCGCGAACTGCCACACTCCTCCTCGCCAATTAGACTGCCAGATCCGCTTCGGCCAGAATCCGACTCGTTATCCGTCATTGGCGAATAAGACCCTTCCGCCGTCTCTGAGACAGGGCTCATACTGCCTGTCGAGCTGCCAGTCCCCTTGCGACGTTCCAAGCCGGCCCGCACAAGATTGTGGACGGCCGAGCGGCGAGTGCGAGCGGCGAAATTTTTGCTGCCCTCATGTTTCACGGTAGGCTTCGATTTGAGTTCATCCAAAGAAGGAGGTCCGCGTGGTTGTCTGACAGGATGTTCCCCAGCCCTCGCCTGACCGGGACCGTAACCTCCAGTCAGAGGAGTAAGTGGAAACGATGCGGACTTGGGACCCGCAGATTGAGGCGCGTCTCCAGGAATGGCACCGCCGGCGGACAACGTGCTATGAGCAGAAGGAGCAATAGATGATAACTTCTTGTGACCACGTCGGAAAGCATTGGCGGAGGGGGGAGGCAAAGGTGTCACCTCTGACGGCGATTCATGGCGCTTCGGCGGGGACGGGGACGGAAACAAAGACTGATGATAAATCTCTGGGGGTGGGGACACCTGAACTCGCGGGGTTCCCTGTTGCGTAGCATGATACAGTTGCTGGGCATGCTGCTGCTGCTGCTGCTGCTGATGGTGATATCCATTGTTGACCGCAGGGGACAATGGTTGCTGCTGCTGCTGCTCCGCGTACGACGAGTATGATGGGTTGGCCGCCTGAGCCGCATTGGCAGATGAAGTGTCAACGTAATACTGACCCGTCACAGGACTATAATAGACCTGCTGTCCCTGTGTCATGGCAGCCTGAACTCCTAGTTGCTGCTGCATGGTGCGCAGCTGTTGTTGCTGTTCGTAAAGAGCCATTTGTTGCTGGGTGAGCTGAGCATTGTTGAGATTGAGCTGTTGGAACTGCTGAGCGGCTTCCTGAACGTCTCTAAGCTGCTGCTGCAACCTCTGTTGTTGCTGGGCAAGATACATATTGGTGGCAACGAGCTGAGCGTAGAGATTAGGATCCATATACTCTTGCACCTGATTGTCCATGGCGAGTTCTGGAGGGGCGAGGACCTGGTCGACGGTGTAGTGTGCTCCGCCGATCATGTTCGAATACGAGGTCTGCTGCTGAACGCCGCCATACTGAGGCATGGACGTCTTGGGAGCAGGGTGGCATACGTTGTCGTGGCCATATCCGTGAAGGTTGGCAGCCATGCTGCGTCTCGCGTAGTGCCGGGATGTAGCATTGGGCGCAGGAGATATGGGACCAAAGGACGTAGCGGTTGACGATTTCGGAGCTGTGCGTAGACCGGCGAGAAGGTGTGACCGGCTGGTGCGAGGGGTGGGAGCACCACCATCTTTAGTAGCGTTGTCCTGCTTGATGGTATCAAAGGATAGTGGTTTGATGTTCTGGCCGCCTCGACGAGAAGCCAGACCGGCAGATGGCAGGGGAAGCCCGTGGGCCGAATTGAAAGACTTGGATGACATTTGAGCGAGACCGCCTGCGTCCATTGCTCAGAAAAATAGACAACGTAAGAATGTGGAAGTTGTGATATGCGAATTGGCGCGAGCGAGATCTTGATAGTTCCTGAAGTCGAATGAGTATATGCCGGAAACAACCAGGTACGACTAGGCTAGACCGGCCAAGATGCTGAAATTAGAAAAAAAGTAATAGAGAATACGGATCAATTTGACCACTCGATTTTCGCCGGACGAATTCGGGGCTCGATATCAACTCGAAGCCGAGAAAACAGTGTTTAATCAGTCGTCAACAGTGAGAACGTCGTAGGTAGGTAGCTGCCAAGTATTCGAGTCAAGCCAAATACGGGAAAGGAACGAGAAGTGTGAAGTAATCCAAGAAAAAGCGTGAAATGTGTCGACGCGAGAAAGCAGTGTACAAACTTTGGTTTCGATTTGCGTTCAAGGCCGCTGTCCAAGAGCGACGAGAAGGTAAAGAAAAATTAAATAGAGAACAGTACAGGTCTAAATTTCTGAATGACGGAAACAACACGACGGAAAAAGTGGAAATCGAGTCAAAATAAAAAAAGGGAAAGCGTGAAAGGGGGTCACCAAGGGTGGTGTGCACACGCCTTGTTCCTGCTGTAGGAGAAGATTTTCGGGAACGCAAATGTATCTCTTGAAGCACAGAAGGCGTGCGTGAGTGGCCAGGCTGCTGTTGGTGGTCGTTTTGAGATTGATTTTTTTTTGATTGATTTCTTTCACTTCCGGGGAGGATGTATGGATCGACGATTCGAATACAATTCCGGCGAATGAAAAAGGTGAGGAAACTGAAGCTCGAGTAATTCAGAAAAATAACAAGTGCAACGGCTAAAGGAAAAAAAAATTAATCCTAAAGGCGAGCACTGATGTTGTTGGTGAGGCGGGTGATGATGACCAGATGCAATAGGAGCCAATAGGCATGAGATGCGAGACGCTGGTGATGGATTTTTGACGAGGAAGGAGCGGCCGAAGGTTCTCTGAGGCCACGGAACGAAGGCACGAACCAACGAGAGTGGTTTTGTCTGGTGAGAATGGCTGGTAGTTGCAACCGCGAATGTTGCCTTCCAAGAGAGGAGCGTGTGATGTGCACGCTCGCCGCACCAAAAAAAACCAATGCCAAAACCAGAACTTGTTTTTTTTTAAACCTTTGTCTTTGAGACTTTTTCCCTTTCTCTTCTCTTTCGCGTGGATGTACGGGCTGGAATTTTCGTCGAGACGAATCTGGTCGATGGATCGAGGACCGGAGTCAATTGAGATGAGGGCGACAAGTGGCGACGCAAAAAAAAACCCAAAAAAAAGACCGGTGCGAGCGAAACCCAGCTGATGGACGAGAGAAAATCAAAAAGACGTGCGGCGACAAAACGTAAGAGGAAGAAGGAGGGCGGACAAGAGGAGGGAGGGAAAGACGAGGAGAAAGACAATATTAGAGGAACGCAGAAGATGCAGATGCAGAGGGACGAGATGGGAGGGGAAGAACGTGGATCAGCAAGGGACATGGGAGGAAGAACCAGATGGTTGACGATTGGGCTGTGGACGTGAGTGGGTGGGCAGAGAGCAGAGCGGAACACCAACAGACCAGCGTCAATCAGACTTGACTTGCACGCACGCGTCGGCAGTGACCAGGAGAGCCGGGGGGGGGGGCAATTTCGGGCGGGGAACGGCCAGTAGGTGCCAGCACCACAGACCATGGATGGACCAGGCAGGCTGCAGTCGTCTGCTGCTGGCTGCTGGTCCGCTAGCGCTAGCGCGACTCCGCGGGTGGCTGCGGCTCTGCTTTACCCAGTGCGGCGCAGCCACACGTATGTGCAGCTGACGGCGACCCAGTTGTCATGAATAAAACCCGCACATGGCTGGCACTGGACTTTTTGCTCCCGCTCAGGCGCAACCGGACAGCCAGCACCCTGGCAGCCTTGTTGGGGCGGACGGGCTCAAGGTAAGAGAGGGCAGGAGGGTGGAATTAGTCCGGCAGGTGCATGCGGTCGTGTGCGTGTGCGAGGGCATGCACAAGACTTGGTGAAGACTTGCAAGACGACACGCAGACACCACAGCCAGAGCCGACGCTGGGGTCAAGGCGCTGCAGGGGGTCTGGCTTGACCACTGAGTGGAAGGCTAGGCTTGTTCTGCAACTTCTAGTGGCTCAGCTAGCGTATCAGAATGCGGCGCCGGGCGTGCTGGTCAGCCTGGTCAGGGCTGGTTAGGGCTGGTCAGGGGCGTTGATCAGCAGCGCGTAGGCTTGAGAGCGTGGTGGCGCCTAGTTGGTTGCATGTGTATGGTGTATGGTGTGAGGTGTGTGGTGTGTGGTGCGTGCAGGTGCACACAAGGTAGGCACAAACGCTCGTCCTGCGTACTGTGCGTCGCGCTACGCACACACACGACGAGACTTGGACGGGAGCCATGTTCTCATTGGCTCGCCACCGGCAGAGTCCTCGGATCTGGATGAGATGATGTGCAGAGACGGGCCAAACCAGGGACCCAGTTGCACAGTAAATGTACAGTGCACGTATACGAGACACGAGCCAGATCCCCTGTTACTGATCAAGTACTAATGCAAGGGTCGGCCAAACATGCTCAAACTCCAGCACCCTACCGAATTTTTACCCATCTTTTGACGCGCGCGCAAACATTTGTGCCTCGCTGGGCCTGCCCGGATGGTTTCTCTCTTCCCTCTCTTCCTTCTTTCTTCTCTCTCGCATCGTCGCAACATGTCCGACTCGCCACTAGATTTTCTGCGCTGCTCCTTTTTCCATTTTCAGTGCTCCATCGGCCACGGGTCAATCTGGCGCGTCAGATGCGGATGTTAGGGGCGGAGGGGAACGCTGCTTCATGTCACGTTCAATCTTGGCGGGCTGTCCTGATTCCTTTTATATCTGCGTCGATGGACATTGCTGTTTTCTTTTCCTTACAACAAGAAAAACGGCGGGAAAGGCCGAGGCTGGGCTTGCAACACGATTGCATTCTGCGCCTGGTCTCTGCCTTTTCTTTTGTAGATCTGATATCGGTAACTTGGCCTCTTCAACAAAATGCCGTCTACATCTACACGGGTGGTCGTCATGTTGGATGATTCCAGTGTTTCGCATGCCCGGGCGGTAGGGAAACCCCTACTTTGTTGGGGGCCGAAAAAAAAAAGAAGATAGTTCTCTGACTTTGCTTCTATCAACATGGATTGATGACCGCACAAGTTTATATGATAGAGACTTTTCCTTTCTTTCTTTTTTCTTTCTCTCGGCAAAGTACCGCCAAGATACAGTATGAATGCGTGCGCCATGCACAGTACGATTCCACTCCCCCCCCTGGCGGGTCGTTCGTGTGGAGGAGCGCCTCCATCTGCAGCCATTGCGGAGCCTTCAGGCACGCCATGCTGGGCCTTTCATTTCCTTTTTGCCTGCAGTTTTCTTTTTCGTTTCCTTTTTTCTTTCTTTTTTTTCCATTTTTCTTTTTTGCCCGATTTAACCCCTCTGGCTTGCCACGAATGGGAAGCCGGTGCGAAAGCTGGGACGTGTTCTTTTCTCATGCGCTGTTCATGCGCTGTTTTTTTTTTCTTGTTCTTTTCTTTCGTATTCCTAGCGTTCCGAATCCCACATGGCCGGATACCAGCAACGTTTACGTTCTATGCACCTACCCACCGTGCAATCAATCACACCTACCACATACCAGTCAGAGTGTTCGCGAACATGGCGGGCCTGTCGGATGCATGCACGCTGTATGTAGGCCTGTGCCAGCCACCCGCGTCCAAACTGCGTGCTGGGACGGCGCCTAATTCCAAAGGTAGACATGCAGATGCAGACACTGCACTTGGCACAGACACCGGGTAGACTCCCCCTCAGCCAATCCCCTCAGCCAATAGCCATCCAGGCTGCTCTGCTCTGGTGCCTCCAAAGCGGAGTGCACGTGGCGCGCAGCTCATTAGCTAAGGATTACATCTATAAGTAGACGGGTTAAATTAGGCAAATTCAAGACACCTTGAAAAATGCGAAGACATCTGTCATCATACTGAATACATACGACGTGTGCTACGTACCAGCCAGGAAAATCCGGGGGCCGGATGTACACATGTCCATGCAGATGGTGTAATCAACACCAGACTTCTTCCAAACGCACAACCAATCCATCACCGTCAGAACCCAAAATGCGCCCCCTTTTTTCCTTCTCTTCCTTTCCGATCTTGTATATAACGCGACCGGGAAAACATGAAACTCCATTTCCTGCATTCCCTTGCCAGTGTCCCCCCCATGCTGCTGCATTTTTGGCTATACATATACTCTTTTATGTATTCTTTTGCTCGTTCACATGTCCATGTTTGTACCCGAGCGTGTAAATAACCACTTTCAACAGTCGCGTCGCATGAACCCGGGGTTGCAGGCAGGTACATGCAAATCTGCACGGCGCATGAAAAATGCGTCCCCGAAATCCACGCCGCGACGTAGTACGCAGAGTCAATTCCCCGACAGACACAGCGGAGTGGAAAAAAAATATATATACATACATTGTATGTACATACATATAATCAAACGGAGCATACTCATAATAACCCCTCCAAAAAAAAAGAAAAGAAAAGAAAAAGACCGGCATCCTACCCCTCCCAACGCGGGCTAGATGGTACAATGATTTCCCCTGCCGCACCGATCCCGGGTTACCTACTCGGAGTACACAAAACGTCGCACCCGCCCGCATCCGCTGCCCCCCCGTCCCACGCGTGACAAACCATATAACGAACGACTTTGCTTGGATCTCCCATCGGCGAACTTACGACACCTTGGGCCGGACTTCTGTTTTTGATTCGCCGGTAGATCAGAATGAATGAGCATGATGACACATAGATTGATCCATGGGGATAATATATAAAATCCCCCCCCCCCCCCCCCTCTTTTCTTTTTCCAACACCTTTTTTTAGATTATGAGGTACACTAGAAACCAAATCCCTGGTATTCATAGCTTCCGACAAGAATCTTCGTGGTACTGTGTATTTGTGTGTATGTTTATTCGTACATATACGTTCATATATATACTGTTTTCCTATATATGGGAATACACATAATACACATGTGTATACATACATATGTACATACTATGTACGTACGTATGTAGCAAGAAAGAAAAGGCAACAAGCTACATCAGAGAAGCCCATGCCGTCGCGAAAACCCCCAGACTATATCCAACGACAAGAGCCCGGCCGCACGATATCTCAACCACAAAAATCGTGAATGTACTCGCCGGTTATGGTTTGTGAAAGCCACGCCAGGGATCGGCTCTGGAGAATCTACCACTTCGGCCGAAACCCAGAGGCGCATGTCCTTCCTGTTGAGGGTTTCGGAAAAGGCCAGTCTGTTTGCTCCCTTGTCAGATGGCCGCTCGACGAGGTCAAGCTGCCCGAGTTCTACCTGACCAGGACAGCTATCAGCTCTCGGTGTCTTCATCACGTGCCATCTAGATACACCGGACCTGGCTTGTCAACGGCCGTTCACTCGTTGTCGCTCATCCTCGCATCTTTGCATTCCTCTACGCGGCCGAGACCATGACTGTAGACTTGGGTGAGAGAACGTCAATGCTGCTTTGAGAGCAAAGGGACGTTGAGCAGACGCGTATTGCTGGGCAGTGCTGCGAACGAGGTTGGATTGCTGAGCAGGGGTTTGAATATAGCAGACCAAACCAGACATCATTCTATGTTACTGCAATACAACATTGAACCAACACACCCATACCCACCCTTGCAACAGAGCCCTTTATGCCGCAAACCTTCCAGCAGCACCATTCAAGAGAGCCGCATGCAGTGCCACCCACGTGGAAAGCTCAATGTAACGATTGAATTCTATCCCTACCACCACGTCCACATCCACATCCATCCAGCAGCCCTCCGCGCCTGCGTCTTCGACCTAAACAGTCTCCTCATCGACACATTCACTCTTGCCACAAACCGGCTCTGCACCAGTACAAACGCTCCATCCGGACACAGCTCATGGGCGTCCCCAACTCGACAAGCAGCAGCGTCTTCCATAAGTGAGCCCGCCTGCCCGTCAACGACCCGTGCGAGAACTCCCCGCAGGAGTAGTGGCGCACCCTTGACGGGACTTTCCGACCTCCACGCTCTATTGGGGCGGAGGCGCTGCTTGATAATCCCGGTCGTGCGCGGCGTGTTTTCGTCCGCCGGGTATGACCATGACCGGTCTGACCTGACCATGACCACACCCGCAAGACAGCAGCAGCAACAACAAAAAAATTCGAGCTTGTCCTTGCATCCAGCACCAGGAGCCACGGCTAGGGGCTGAGAATCCCTCGATATTGAGGCCGCGAGGCGCGCGGGCATGAGGTTCGTCTGGCTGCCGAATCCAGATGTGGCGGTCGAGTTTTCACGAGAAAATGAGGAAGAAGCTGCGGGCGGGCAGGACGGGCATCTTGTCGCCAACTTCGGAGACGACATGGCTTGAAAGATGGCGATGTGGACGGCGGATAGGCCGAGAACATACCGAGTCTCGACGACTTTGACTATAAACAGTATGGCTTGTACATGCCGTCTTGTTCTTGAGGATTGTCGGAGAAACTGGCTGTATTGAATGCTTTTGTCGTCTTTTTTGACCCTATCCGATACTCATTCCTGAGTCAATGCCTTAACAAGAAGAACATCCATCGAGAGAACGCCCACGCATACAATAAATTGGAATCCAGATCAGGTAGCAGATGAGAAACGATGCTCTCAAATTCCACCATAGATGTCCATTACGCATAAGCCACAAAAAAAAGGATAGGAAAGGAACGAAAATTAGGAAGAGAAAGAGTCCTCTCGACAACATCTCGTTTCATATGTTGTTGTATGTCATATATGTACGTATGATCCATGGGCACGCGTCTGTTAAATCGTCGTCTTAAATAATCTCTAGTCGCCTAGCGTAAACCACTCGCTTGCTTCGCTCGCTGGGATTTGCAAGGACGAGTTGCTTTTTCTCGCCGTCTACGCATCCTGCTGCATTTCTTCGGGCATCACCGTCGCTTCGTAGAAGCCCCTTCCGCCGCTCCGATCGCCCGAATCGGTGCATGCCAAGCAGACCCCGCCACCGTAGACACGCGTGTGACGGGTCCATTCATTGCCATCCCGGTCCAAGGAAAAAACTATTTCTCCCTCGACGTCCATCAGTCGCGCGTGAGTTTTGATATTACTGCAGACCGGGTCAATCGCATCAGGAGGAAGCGGCGTTAAGAGCGGCAAGAGCGGGCTTTTTGGCGGATACGAGCTCGAGGAGACAGAAGCTTGGGCTGTTGTGGAATGCACGTCAACGCTAAAGGACGGCGGCGTGATGGTGGTGACATTTCCTACTAACACCCTTCGATGATAAGACCGCCGTCTCGGCGTCGTTGGCGTGGCGAACGAGTCCGGCTGAGACATGGCCGAGGTAGTGAAACTCATGTAGTCCGGGTTGGGCTGGTGTATAAACCTGTCAATAGCATCAGGCTGACCTGGCGCACGTGGAGCGGCAGCAAAGCTGCTCAGCGTATGAGGGGCTGTAAGTGATTGCGCAGCAAGCGGCATGCGTGAGGAGGCAAGTCCACGAATTTCTTCAGCATCAGATTGCCAGTGCAAGTCACTATGCAGCATGGTCTTTTCTCCAGGTGAACGTATGCTGTCGTGGCTGCTGCCCCCTGACGACGTCGGCTCTCTGCGTTCTTCCATGGTGTTGAAGAACGTCCTGCCGCTGTGGACACTCTGAGCATTTGTGAATACGGGACGAGTGTAGAATGGTGGTGGTCGTTGACGATGTGTAAGTAAGCCGTTGGGAGCTCGGAGCTGGTTAGTTTTGCTCGCTGTCCGTGTCTTGATAGATATCCAGGCTCTTTGCATTCTCTTCAACGAGAACCGAACGATGACCAGGACTGCAAAAAGGGCGAGGCCGTCTCGGATCTTGGTTGAGGTGGATTGCAATGTCAAGATCTTGTTCATGGCCAGCAACGAACTACGAGCATCGGGGATTTCCCGGTAGGCCACTGGGATTCCCGGCATCGTTGCGACGTTGCTCACAACTCAGCACCGGGGTCAACGACAACGCAGCGCTTGTTGGAACACGAGTCACGTCTGGCCAGTAACTGGTTGGCAGGGTACTCTATGAATAAACGTTGAGACGAGGAAAAACTCCGTAAAGGCGTAGACCAAATTCAATGGCTGATGGGAGATTCGGAGGCCCTGCACGTCGCAAATCGACGTTGCACTGTTTTGTTGCAGTGTCGTTGAAGATGCCTGCGAAAGGAGACAATTGGATGTCTTTGCGCGTGCAAATAGCAGGACTAGGTTAGAGATAGGATCCCGAAGCGCTGGCAGGTGATGCCGGATAGGAGGTCGATGAATCGAGCGACAGTGCTTTCAGTCAACCTCTAAAACCCCGTCCAGCGACGTCCGTCCGTCCAACTTGTGTTGAAGAAGGGCCGCGGTGGCTTTTGGACGGCTACGACGATGATGCTCAAACAACAATGAATGGGATTAGTCCAAGTAAATGGCTGCTCTCGAGGTTATTGGTTGATTTGAAGATTGAAAATATCAGTATAAATCACTGATATCGGAGTTGCCCGGCCTACTGATTAGACTGAGACCTTAGCCGAGGGTTGTTAATGTTCAAATCATTGACTGAACCTAATCACTTGGCATAAGCTTTGGGTCGAAGAACCTTAAATGCCATTATGCAACCCCTTTCAGATAAATTTGCTTGCTTGCTGGACGAGCATGGAATGGGAGAGTACATTGACAGATGCACGCAAAAGCCGGGCCGACGGGGTAGCTGGCTTTGAAAGCAGGGTCTTTGAGCCCACAGGAGCGTCAATTGATCAATAGCATCAAGCCTGGTAGGGCAGCCAGATCAGCTGTGGTCGTCGACGCCGTTGCTGCCGCCAGCTTGGCCACCAGCACTAGAGACAACCAACAGCGTTAGCTCGCCTGTGTTAGGACGATGGTGATGTGCATGGCTGAAGGGTATAGGTACATATTGTATGTATATGTATGTACGGAACCCCCTTGCGCGATTTGCTGTTGCCTCTGTCCATGCGTGGCTTTCGATCTGCAGGATGCTCTGCAGGATGCCGAGAAAAAGAAAAAAACGAAAACGCCAAGACGAAAACGCCAAGGTCAAACTGACATCAACAAGCTCTGGAGACTCATTCCACTGGCAAAAGTAGAGTGGAAAGGTCTGCAATAGCGAACCCAATGTACATGGCGTATGTGTGTATGTACAATGCTGTACTGCAGTTCTGCAAAACATGGGAGTGCCCCCCCTTGTCTGGCGTGATATCGTAACGAGAGAATCAGAGTCGTTCCGTTCCGTGGGAATATGGTCGTACCGTCTGCATTTACAGCAGCAACTAGACTAGACCGCCATTAGTTGACTGGACAGAAGTCGTAAGGCCAGGCAGCAAAATGGCCTGTTGGGACGGCTCTAGGCCAGCGCCTTTCAGCTGGGTTGGGTCAAGCTAAGACGACTGGACCGGTCGGTCAACGGCAGGGTGATTCGCAGGTGTAACCCGGCACGACTGGATACAGGGTCCACCGGTCAGGGATCGTGACTTGTGGTGGCGGCATGTGAGGAGTGTGAAGCCTTTTTGAAATCTCTCAAAAGCTCTCTCAACCAAGACTTGCCAGATGGAGAGATCGTTGTGGTGCCGCTCCTGATCAGCAAGTCAGTCAAGTCTGCCGACCGGGGCCTTGTGCGACCGCGCTTCCGCACCAGGCTGCACATAGTGAGCTGGTGACGGAGAAACTCCCGTTCATGATGGTAGTGGCGGATTGATGGAAGCCATTGATGTGTCTAATGGACTGCCAAGTGATGCTGGTGCGATGCTGGCTTTTTTCTCCGATGTCTTTTCACGTCGACCGTGCGTGTTCACGGTCTCTGAAAAGAGCGTGCGGACTCCAGAGACTCCAGACGTCCCACATGCATGATGCATGCACCCCAGCTCCAGCCAGACACTGCCCCTCCCGCGGCCGCCGCACGTGATCAGATGCAACCCTGTGCATGCACGTTTGTTCCCAGCTGAACGCCATCGTCTACCGAGAGCATGTGTCTTGTTGTGGGTGCAGATACAACAATCAACTGTCTGGTCTGGGAGAACGCGCTCCCCCCCCCCCCCGGATCCCCTCATCAGCGAGATCCGCCGCCGCCGTCTCCCCGGGACCCATATGCCTGAGCCACTTTTGGTAAGTCTTGAGCCAAGCCAGCTGAGCCTGACCTCCATTGTACATATGCACATGCACGATGTTTTTTTTTAAAAAAAAATATATTAAATTGATGCTTTGCTTTATTCAACGTTGCCGATTGTCCTTCGTCACTCTTGTCGTGCTCGACTCGACTCGACTCACAGCACATGACCTGACTTGGCGAATGTATGCACGTACGTGAAAATATAGACATCAATGCCTTATCGTCGGGAAGGTGGCGGACAAGGGCAAAGCTGAACCACCTCCTCTCCTGCCCTCCTGCCTCCTGTCTCATACCCTCCTGCCTCCTGGGGATGATAGACTAGCTGCAATCGTGGACATCCACGTCATGCCAGTCGAATCTTGACTGCCCGTGCCACCCAACCCGATCAGCACCATCTGCGCATGTCGGTAATTACATGCATCCATCTTGATTCCCCCCTGCCCTTACCATCTTCATAACAACCTTTGCTGTGCACTCGAAGATGGATTCCGTCTCCCGTCCCAGCCCGGTAACAACATGTCCATGTCGGATTCATCGTCAGGATGATCAGCCAAGGAAAAAAAAAGCACAACAACAACAACAACCATTCGGATCGAAACGGTATCAAGCACAACCAGCCCTCACCTGACCAAACCTCCCATGCACGCTCCCTGCCATTGCTGCCCCCGCCTCGTCACCAAGAACCGAATCTCGCATTTTCTCCGATGTTGCTGAAGAGAACTCGATCGGCTCAGTCCCTCAACCCAGCAGCAGCACTGGCCAGCCGAGGCGGACCCGTCTCTTTCTTCCCTACCCGCCCTTCTTTCGCTCGTCTACCAAACAGCAGACCAGACCAGATTAGACCCCTTAAACATGTCTGGTGTCTATGTGAGCCTTCACTGTCGGTGGATCGTAGACGGTTCCGAAATCTTGCCGTATTGGCCGAAGATTGTAGTGCGGAACATCTGGTTCAAACGGAACTATCTGAACCCACTCACTATACGAATATATGTACTACCGAACAAATATTCCGCTACACAACGCCAGCAGCATTGTGAAAAGTTACAATGGACGTTGCTTCTAGTCGTTGTTCGAGAAGTCTGGTCTGACATTATCTAGTCTTTCTCACACCTCTCGGTCCTCATCCTCGCCTCCACACACCATCATGCTCTCAACTTATAAAAGCTCCATACCTGCAAAAAGACCATCATCCCCTTACGCGTCTGGAAATCGCACAAGAAAGCCTAGTGAGCCACACCCACTGACATGGCCGTCTTATTCGTAGAATTCAAGAAAGACATACAACGTTTATTTCATGTGCTTCAACTCACCCGTCTTTTTCATCTTCAACTCCATCCACGGTCATGCAACTCCTTAAATGGAAAGTGCGGCGTTTCTCACTAGAAGTTGATCTGATATTGACTTCCCCCATGGCCAGTCAACACAGCACCTCGACGCACAACTCGGACGAGATTATATGTTCTTCATCTGTGGCTTTCAAAAGGCGAAACAGAGGATAAGCTCATATGGATGCAATACTACCAGATACCCGAAATCATGTCTTGGGGGGAAAATATACATGACCGCAAAAGTCCATTTCCGCAAGTCCTTTCACATGACACCAACACCACGTTTTGTCATTGTCTCGCTGAGAGGCGATGGTAGTTTCGGGAGCTTCGTCGTGATTTCATTGAAAACAGGCAAACAGACTATTCTTCCATGCCCCTTTCTCTTCTCTGATTCGTTCCTTTCTCCTTCGTAGCAACTAATCCTCATTCCTTGAATTGGCAGCATGTATCGAGCATGGCTGAGCGGGATAACCAGGAGGACACTCGCTTCTGACATCTCGGTGCCCCGTTCCGGAAGGACCGTGCTGTTCTCCAATCCCCGGTGGTTTCTTGGAATCGTACGGCGGAGGCGCCTCACCCAACTCGTTCAAGCCCTCCGTCGACCGGAGTTCTATCCTCCTGGTCGACCAGTGCAAACCTCGTCTGTACCGCCCATAAGCATCATCACGGACAGCCGCGGCCCCTCTCTCCACCGGCCAAGCGGAATGGATGTGGATGGGATAGCGTTCCCTTCGTTTTCTATTCCATATGAAGATGACGAAGGCCATCATGGAGAAAATTACGATCATAGGGATGAGGACCCATACGAAGGGCTCGGTGGACGTGTTGGATGTTCCGCCATTGTTCGAGGACATGTCGGGTTATATCCCCTCTTGGCGCTCACGTTCCAGAGTCCCCGTATTATTCGTTGTAGGACGAGAAGTGGTCGAAAGAAGTGATGGTGGAAGGAGGTTGAATGCACGCTGGTGTGCTTTCTTTCTTTCTTTTTTTTCTGTATGTGAAGTTCCGGGTCGCGCTTAGGATTTGGAGAGGGGAGAATGCGAATGCGAATGCGGATGGAATGGGCTATCTGGGGCGTGAAGGCAGAAAATCGCCCGTCAAGCTGCGTCAACTTTCTGATGCAGTGAGGCAGACAAGTCCGCTCTTCGTTGCAGCTGAGCTTCAATGGTTCCCGGCCAAATCCGACATGCGCTCATACAGCGGCGGATGCACCTCCGGTGAAATGGACAAAAGGGCAGGAGCACTCGAGGCTGTCAATAGGAAGGCAGACGCGGCAGAGAGACGTTTTGTCACATCAAGAATTCATCAAAGCCCGTGCATCATGTGAGTTTGTTCATTGTCCGTTGTTCGTCAAGGGCACGCAAGCCAACAAAGCGGCTGAAGCCGTGATGTGTCCCGGAAGAGGGGAAGGGGCACGAGCTGACGGCATGGTCGAATACGTCTTTGACTCTTGGACGTCATTCATTCGAGGCACTGATCCCACCACGGGTGCGGCCTTGTCCTTTTCTAATCGACCTGGTCCAAAGCAGCACTAGGTTGGGTGGCGCCGCAGTGTGCCCTCTTCTGCGTCAGTGGTACCGCATCAGAACTGTCATGGCAACGGCAGCGGTGCTTGTTGGAAGCACCCGGACACGGTGTGCAAGAAAAACATGGAGGTTCTGCATCGGGTTGTTTGCAAACAGAGCAGGCTGCATTTGCATAGCATAGTGGTGGTGTCAGGTGGAAGCGAACATTTCAGGTGGAAACGAATATTGATCCGACAAGCCACCAGACACAGAGGCGGCCCAGTGAACTCGGGAGGACAGGGAATGGGACGGAATGGGACGGAATGGCAGGACGACTTCAGACGGACGTGAGAGAGCTCGGCTCGGCACACAGAGCGACTGAAGATGGCTCTCACACGTCAGACAGGACTGGAAGCATACATGCATGCACAACGACCCCACCCACGTAAGCAAGTCCAATCATCTGCTTCTTCCGCGAGAGGCACATGCACGCAAGCCACTCAAATTGCAGCATCACTGATGCCAACTTTCCTCCCGCAAGCATCCGTGCTTCGGTACAAACTTTCCGATAATTGATATGCTCCACGGCTCCTTGCAACGCTCCCAGCCATAAAACGCGACAACTCTGAAAAGAACCTCGGAAGAAATAATAAAAAAAAATTAAAAATAAAATGCCACGCGCCATCCGCGGTACGTCGTCAAGAACTCCATGCCGCCGATGTCGGAAACACAACTGACCAGCTTGATTGCTGACGGCCTTCCATAGGCGTGCTCATCGAGTGCGACCCATCAATCAAATCCATCATTGTGAACATTGACAGCGACAACCATGACTTTATTATCGAGGATCTGGACGAGGAGAGGGTGGTGGTCAAGGAGAATATGGTGCCGTTGCTGAAGCAGAAACTCGAAGACGTGCGCACACCAATCCTCCTTTCTCTTTTCCTTTTGTCTCTCTCGCTACGATGGAGAACCGGCTTGGACAAGGGCAAACTTTGTGACAAGCCTTTGCAGACGATGTTGATTGGGATTTGCTGACACTGCGCACGATGTAGCGCCTCAAGGAGAATCTTCCGCCTATCGACGATTCGGGGTCCGATGCATAAATTATGAGCATCACAAACAGAAGAGAGAGCACGCGAAAAAAAAAGAAAAACATCCCGAAAAGGCAAAAAAAAAAACCGGAACAAAAGAAACAACGGAAACCCTTATTCGCTACTGCAACAGGAAGCCGTTCCCAGCGCATTCGACTTTGTCCATGCCGGATGCATTCCTCCCATACCGCCAGGCTTCTGTGCCAAAACGCAAATACATGACATGTCACAGCTTCTCAAACGTAGGCTTCTTCTTGTCGCGGGCAAACACACTCATCAACGCGGCCTTCACGTCCCCCGTCTGCAGAGCCACCGAATTCCACACAGAGGTATACCGCAAGGCAGCCGCCGTCGTGTTCTCCCGCCCATAGTTCAAGAGCTCCTTGGTCCCCTGCACGGCAACGGGGCTCTTCTCGGCGATGCGTGCCGCCATCTCGAGCGCGGCCCGGACCGTCTTGTCCTTGTCGTCGTGGACCTGACTGACGAAGCCGACCTGGAGGGCTTCGTGGGCTGAAAAGTCTCGCGCGGAGAGGCACACGTCCTTGACCCACGAGGTCGAGCCCACAATCTTGGGAAGGCGGGCGAGCGTGCCAATGTCGGCGGCCAGGCCAATATCGACTTCCTTGACGGCAAAGCGTGTGTTTTTGGCGGCGAGGCGGATGTCGGCGCAGCAGGCTATATCGATGGCTAGACCGAGGGAGATGGCGTGCAAGACGCAGATGACGGCTATGTACGATTGTCAGGACATGAGGAAAAGAAGATAGAGGACAATAAAAAAAACACCCAGATTTTCTCGTAGATTTGTTGTTTTTCTTGTTTGTGTCTTTTTTTTTTCAAAAACCTACGCTTCTCACACCTCTCCATCTCCGAAATACACCCCTGAAACTCCTCAATATGCCCCCTCATACCCTTAGCCCTCCTCGCGGGATCCAACACCCCCCCAACCCCCGTCACCGCCGACGCATCCACGACATCCAGCCCGGCCGTGAAAGCCCGCTCGCCGACCCCACTCACGACCACGACCCTGACGTCCGCATCGGCGCTCAACTGGCGGAAGACGCGCCCGAACTCAAGCCAGACGGGGCGCGAAAACGCATTGAGCTTCTCCGGCCGGTTGATCTCGACGTGCGCCGTCGGGATGCCGGGCGTGGGCTGCGTGACGCGCAGGAACTGGTACGCCGTGTAGGCGGGGAGGGGGGACGACATGGTGCTGCGCGTCGGGCGGTTCGCCTGGTGGAGGGAGCGTGGATGGACGTATGCGGTTGCTGCGATGCGGTCCTTCGTGGTCTTGTCAGAGCGGCGATCGTCTTGATCCGGGCGTCGGTGAGCACGAGGACTTGGCAATGGTTGGACAAACAGGAATCTCATCCTACCATGGCCTCATACGTGATTGAATATGTGCAAGACGTATATACATCTAGTCAGGTTACGTGGCGCAGAGAGAACACTGGAGGCTGCGTTGGATGACCTAATGAGGCTCCAGTCCGCCGATGCCGAGGTACAACATGGCCGCTCTGCCGCTCCATCAATGCTCCAGCTGCTCTGTCCGGATCCAGTTACTCACCGACATGGAGGGCGCTGAAACCGCCGCTGCGCCAAATTCAAAGCACCAGACTGACTGACTGCCTAGTACCTAGCCGCGCATCTACATTGGCCTTGAAATTTCACAACTGCCGAGTCGTAAAACACATTGAATGACACACTTCGGCGTCAGAAACATCTACAATACATTTCATAGTTTTACATTCATTTCAGTCAACCTAAGATCGTGTCGCCGATCTGGCGCATATAAACTAACCACCAAGAAAATTCGCATCGCATCTCTCGAGCCATTAGACCGTCCAAAATACACCATATCTTCGTCGTCTTTTTTCAAGGCTACAAGACGCCTGTCCTTGTTCGTGTCCGCAAAGGAAAAAAATAAACACGCAGAAACGACCAGCTCGTCCATCCAGCACTTGCGTGCCCCTGTTGCAAGCAAATATTTTACAAGAGCAGAGTTCCAAACAATGTAAAGAGCAAAGTCAGGCCGGTCATGATGAAAGGTGCCTTGTCAAGGGAGCCAAATGTCGCGCCAGCGGCACTGTCAGAGTCTTTCTTATTTGACGTAGGGGATGGCTGGCCTCCCGTGACCTTGGACGTGGACATGCCACTGTCGCCTGCATTCTGCGAACCATCTCCGTCGAGTTCAAAACCGGGGCCAGCACCTGCACCATCCTTCATATATTTCTGAGCCTGGGATGGCATTTCCGGGACCAGGCTGGGGTCCACCTGCCAATTGGCGTCAAAAGCAGGGCAGCTCACCGAGTGGCTTTTGGAAGAGGCGCCGCCGTCGCCCGATGGTGGCGGGTTGTTTTTCAGGGCCGACTTGAAGGCAGAATATTCATCCATCTCAGTTACAGTCTTGGCCCTGAGACCGGCAATCTTGACAATACCGTACTTGTTATCCTCGTATGAGTACTCATACATCAAGCCGCCAGAGTAAACACTTGTCATGTCTTTGCTCATTAGAGCCTCGACCTCCTCAAACTTTCGGGGGCGATTGTCAATGCATCCATACTCGGACAAGCTGCAAGGTGTGGACAACACGTTAGCTGAGAAAACTCCAGAAAGAGAGGGTGAGAGAGTGGGAGAGAAAAGGGACGCAAAAAAAGATCGGATACGAGGTGGCTTGACGTACAAAATGGGGAGACCATAGTCGGTAAAGTTCTGGACCTTCTGGTCCCAGCCAGCCTGCTTGAAGTTGGTGTTGCAGAACGAATAATCATTGAAGGCAAAGAAATCGGAGCGCATGTCGTCGGTACCACAGTTCATGTACATGGCAGTCTGCATACGATTCTTGGAGACATCGGCAGCCGAATAGCCGACGGGAATCTTTCGAAGACCACGGGAGTTGATGTAGTTCTTCATATCACGAGTGACAGCTTTGACGTAGGGCGCGGCCTTATCCGTGTCCTTTTCATCGTTGATGACCTCGTTGCCCGAGAAGAAAGCAAGTGTGTTGGGATATTTTGCAAACATCTCGACCGTGGCAAACACGCTCTGGAGATACTTGGCGTTGTAGGAAGGTCCAGGGTCGGCTCGGTTCAGAGAGTACTTGGGATTGTTGACATCCAGGACCAAGTAGATGTTGGCATCTTGGAGAGCCTGCATGCACTTGTCGTGATTGGCTTTGTTGTCGACTGCGTAAACGCGAATGGTGTTGACCCCAAGATCCTTGAACTTGGCAATGTCGCGAAGACAGATGTCAGGGTCGCCAAGGGGATCTTCATTGGCAGATGAACCACCGGGCTGATAATCGATGCCACGAATGTAGAATCTGTCTTTGCCGATGTAAAAGGCTACAATGTCATGCCTGTCAGCCCACGCCCTGACTTAAACGTGTGTGATTCCGTGCGCACCCGTATCAAGTAAGATGTGCAGATTTTCGTAATCGTCTGCAGGTCACATTGTCTGGGATATCGTGCAGGAAGACACTTACCATTGCCAGAAACGCTGACACTTGGGAAGTTGGCACGCTTGGAAGGCGGCTCTGGTTCGGGAAGAGTAGGAGAGGCTGTGACGGTCCCAATGGCGGCGAGAGCCGAGGCGAATGCGAAGGCTTTCATGGTGAAATAATGTCAAGGCGATAAAAGCAAAAAGAAGGGGGAAAAAAAAAGAAAGAAAAGAGAAAAGAGTTGGCGTGTACGATTACAGCTGCCACAGCGGCTCTATTTGTATAGAGAAATGATTGTTACGATCCCCCCAAGGGAGTGGAGGAGACGAGACGTGCGCGTAGAGAATGGGAGCTAGACTTTGGATGATGAAATCAAAGCCAGGCATAAGATGGCGATGAGAAAGAAGAAAGAGAAGTCCAACAACGAGGGAGTTGGACTGAGACACCAGACTGGCGATTTGGAAACAGTGCAGAACGGACAACCACTAGGTCCTACTAGCTGGGCAGATAGATGAGTGAGATGGAGAGAATCTCATCGAGGAAGGAGGAGGGAGACGTGGCCAAGGCAGGAGGCACGGCGAGCAGCAAGCAAGAGCTCTGGTCTGGCCGTAGACAGGCAGGCAGGTAGGCAGGTACCTTGGTCTGGCACGGCCATCATAGTGACGGCGCACCCGACGGAGATAGTACATTCACGTTGATGGTTGAGTTGGACAACTCGGGCGACCGATGCAGACCCGTGTGGGCCTGGGGCCTGGGGCCTGGGGACGGTGGCTATATTGGGACCCGAATCATTGAAACAGGCCTGGTCAGCAAGTCAGGAGTGTGAAGAGTGTAGCGGGCGTCAGGCGCCTGCTAGGGGGGCTGGGCGGCGGGGGCGTGCGTCTGGTGTTGCGCTTGGTCTGACAGTCTGGCCAGTCGCCACAGCCACAGCCACGTATTATTAGCGTCGCCGGGACCGGGACGGACGCGCAATGTTCTGGCTCACACACCAGCTCACACCAGACCAGACAGCACACATGCACCCGACTGAACGCCAGGTCCGCGCCTGCTACTGGCCAACACCATCAGAGAGGAGTGGAGACTGGAGAATGAAGAGAGGCGAGTCCCACTCGGACAGGCATTCATGACATGCCATGCCGCGCCGCGCCGAGCATGGCATGGATGTCGTGGCCAACCCCAATATTGAAAGTCGCCAACAAAAAAAGGGATACGAGGGCAGGTCGGATTTGGTTTTTTTTCCCTTCATAAAAAAAAAGATCAGTCCCCATTCTTTATTCTCGGAACCTCGTATGACAAAAATAACGATTGTTGGCTTCAGAGGGTCGGGGTCGGAGCCACACCACGGATTCTTCGTGGCCACGATTGCTTTCTCACCAGACACAAAACAAAACAAAGTCGTGACGTCCGCTCCTGAGACGCAATCACGGACGCGATCTGCAGACCAATCACCAGCCTGCTACAACCTGCTACAGTCTGCTACAGTCTGCTACAGTCTGGTCGGCGCGCATTGTCCTGCCGCCCTGCAAGTTAGCGGCACACAGCTAGTTCGTCAATAGACATTGTTCCCGGCTTCCCAGTGCGTGACCTCGCTAGCCGTAACCCCCCCCCCTTTTTTTTTATTTTTTTCCCATTTTAAAAACAAATATCAGAAGAAATACAGAAAACAAAGAAGAGGGTAAAAGGGAGGTGCCTGCCCCCTCTGCCCCACGATACCCGCGATCGTGGTACCGCTGTATCAGGAACCGTGGAGCGTGACATCATTGGGTGGGGCGGTCAGGGTACGCGCACTCCAGAAAGTCCACGACCAGACCTCAGTGCAGTGCTAGTTACGGCAAGCCGGGACATGGAGTGCCTTTCTACTGGGGAAGATACCGCCCATCTGCCTGCTCGAGGTAGCCACTCCCCATCAAATCATCATTGCAAGTCAAAAAGTACGTGGGCACATGTAGTGTCCGTGCCTGTCAAAGCATGGCGGCCCCTCATCGGGATTTTTTCCCTTTCTTTCATTTTTTTTTTTCTTTTTTTTTTACCTGCCATGATTGGGAGTCCTTGTTGAGCAGAGTTGGACTATGCACAATATACATTAGACAAGACATCAAATGTCAACGGTCTGGTCTGGTACCATGTTTGAACGCTGGAACAAGTGGACCCCGCCCCGTTGCACGATCGTCAGGGGCAGCTGGCCCTGGTTCCCTGATTGTCCACAGACATCTTCCCGAGTGTTATACCAATGATTTCCTTTTATTGCATTTTATTGCAGTTTGCTGCATTCCATTCCATTCGAGTCTCTTCAGCCTAATCTCTTTATTTGGATTTGCGGTTTTACACACACAATCACGTTTTCTTTCTCTGACAAAGATGCCAAGGAAAAAAAAAAGAGAAAACTCCCCAGCCAAAATTTATTTCATGCAAAATAAAACCAAAAAAAAATAAAATAATAATACCAAAAAACCACCTTCCAAAATTTAATCTGCACTACAAATCAGGCACATCAAACAGCGCGGGCACGCCATGCCAGTTCCCTCGAGACCTCTCCTCCCAATAGCCGTCCTTACCAGTCTTGATTTTCCAAACCTCCTCCCCTTCAGGACTATCTTCTGCCTTGACGAACCACCGCGGCCTGTACGTCTCCCCGCGTTCTTCTTGCTCGCGACGCCGAACGCGTTGTGCCTCCTCGAGGTTGTGCTTCCACTTCTCCGCTGCATCTAAATCTCCGTGCTCGGCAAACCTTTGATCGGGTCGTAGTCGACAGTCTGTGGGTGCCATCTTTCCCTTTTCCAACTCCGTGATTTCATTCAGCGTAGCAGCGAATTGGGTCATGCCATACGTTTGTGCCGCATTGTCCACCAGTTGGCCGACCTGCCATATCTGCTCGCTGGCCGCCTTTCCGGGCCCAACTGTCTTGAGACCTCCGGTCCACGTGCCGGCCAGGCCGCTGCCCGTGTCGCTTCCGTCTGGACTAAACGTGGTGACGTGCACATCCTCAGCACGACCACCAAACATGCCCTTGCTCTTAAACTCAACGCATGCTTTGTGGCCGGTAGTGTCGTTGTTCACGTGCATCGAGCCGACGGGTTCAACGTATTTCTCTCCCATGACTACGTTCCGCAAGAACATAGTAGCCACATTCCAAGAGTACAACTCGTCGTTGCCATCTGTCAATCGCAGAACCACTCGGACGCGACCGTCTGTGGTGATCTCAGCGCTCTTGCCCCAGAACTTCTGTCCTGGTGCTGGAGACTGAGAAAACGACCAAGCCGCCGAGTCCGCCTGCATGGCTAATACTACTGGACGATGCTGCACCTTCTCCACGAGAAGGCGGAAACCTCCTGGTACGTCTTGGCTTGTTCTGACCAATTCAAACGTTTCACCCAGGAGCGGATTAAAAGGCTTGCGAATGGCTCGCTCCTTGGCTCGACCTCCACTAAATTGGGACACGGCGAATGCCGTGACAAACAAGAGACGCTCCGTTGCGCTCTTCTGTCGAGCGGCCTTATCCAGTAGCTGGACGTATTCGAGTGGCTCGGCAACTTTCTGCAACAAGGATAATGGCTCATTGGCAGAAACCGGCATGCTAATCGTACTCAGATCTTTTCCGACGTTCTTTCGCACAAAGGCAATGAGGCTGGGTGGCAGAACAGTTGCAGGCGGAATGCCGGTTCTGCGGGGCACAGTCTGATCAAGTGGCAGAGGTATGAGATTTTTAGGTCTGATGGGATAAATGTCGCCAGTGCCATCAATTCCAACCCCGTCTTCGCTTTCCATCGAGGATACGGAGGAGCTTTCGTGTATGGATTCTTCTTCTTCTTCTTCTTCGATCCCTTCTTCGACATCAGTCTCGGCAGACTCATCCTCGCTGCCATTTATTTTAACGACTCCGGATCTGACATCTTCAGCATCGAAGAATTCATCTGTAGAGGTTGTTTCCATACTCATGCGCGAATTGACTCCAGCGGAAAGTGGGTGTGGAAGTCGTCTTCTCTTGCTGTTGTTGATTAGTGAGGTAAATTCGGATACGACGGAATCCAAATCAGACAACAGAGCTTCACAGTGGTCGTGTAGCGACTTTTCCTCCTGTGTCACCGCGCGAGATCGTCTTTTAGATGACTGGCAACCTTCAGTCGCCGCAACCGCCGCCACGGTAGCACTTCCAGGCGATGGGACGGCCATGGCAGAGAGGGCGGTCTGTTGTAGAGCAGACTGCGTGAGCACTGTTCCGCTCGACTTTCGCCTCCAAAACGACTTCCTTTCTGCCACGGGCGGGAAATAGCTCTCATTTCCGTCCTCTCCGCCGACTGCGGACACAGGAGATAGCAGTTGTGTACTGGTACTGGTCGTCGGCCTAGGTAGCTCAGCCACTTCCTTGGTCAATCGTCGCAGTGCATCACGAGTTCCAACTACCCGGCTGACGAGCGTTTCCACTTGCTCCCATTCAGCATCTTCGGTATGGCCAGATCCATGGGAGAGTTGAAGTCCACGAACACCCAGTTTCAGCACTGGCTTAGATGGTTTGTTCAACATTGCCGAGCCTTGAGCGATGCGACTCGCCCGCTCGAGAGATTGTGCCCACTCCTGGAACTCCTTGTCGTTTGGTGCTCTCAAATGCCACACCTCAGCACCCGAATCGATGCTGATTTCTCGCCGTCTCTCGTCAGCTGCAATTGCCGCAAGGCTGAGAGGAATAGCTCCGCGGAGGGCGGACGAGTTCCGGTTGTAATAGTACGATAGGGTACATGTGCAAAAGTCGAGCGAGAAAAAACGACGAGCATATCCTTGTCCCTTTTTCCGGCGTCTTTTTGATAGCGTTCCAACGTGATGGTTCAAGGGCGCAACCGTCACATCGCTCTTCTTCGTGGCGGAAGACGTAGCTCTCGCACGTCCAGAGCTGGGTAGGCTGTCGACAGAAACGGAGGAACCATGCTCATTGTGCGGAGTGCCAAGTTTTCCCAAACTAGATTGGCTGGCTTGCGCGTTGGGTAGTTGCAGATTAGGCAGGTTTGTGGTGGTTTGCGGAGGCGCGCCGGTAGGGTAGGTGAGCACGACCAAGGTTGCCGTCTTTGAGGTTTGCTTTGAAAAAGTGTTGTCGAAAACTAGGCCATACATGCCGCCATCACCTGTTTGGACATCGTGCGTACCTCTGGAAACCTTGTCTGCCTCGCATTTTCCGTGCCACGATATAGATATGAATCCCTTGCTGGTTAAGAGATCTTGGGCGGTCGCTTCTTTTTTTGGAAATCTGCTGCCTTTCCCGTCGGTCACACCAGCTGCGTGAGCGCTGCCGTCGAGTTCGTCTCCGTTCGTAGAGAGGTTTGAGGTTGCACCGGCGCCGGGATGCTTCACAATGCCAAAGTTACTGCAGCAATCGAGTCAGTCAGGAACTGTGTTGTTGTTCGTCGTAGTCAGAACGCGAATGGAAAGCCGCTCACATGGACTTTTTGTTCGGCTGCACACTCCAAGAGAGGGTGTTGTCTTCGTCGACTCTGACCCAGCGGACAACGTACGACTATTGTTTGATCCGAGTAAGCGTCTGGAAGCTTTCGAGGAGACGGGAGACGGGAGACGGGTCCTGTTCTCCGATCTAAAGAGAGTCCTGATGCCCGTGGCTCTTACCTTGCTATGGACCTCGAGCTTCTCGATGCCAGCCATGGTGCTATCACGTTGCACAACGCCGCCGAGTTCAGTCCTACTTCGTGCCTGAGAAGAGGGTATGAAGGTACAGAGCCGTGTTCTATTCCGAGGTAACGGTGCCTTGTATGAAAGACTTCTCGGGGCAATCTGACATGGCCTTGGCGTCTGAAAGAAGTGTTTGCGAAATTGAGTGGCGTCGAGTCACTCTTGGTCGCTAAGGGGAGAGGACCTTGAAGGTTGTATGTAGGTGAAGAGGATCGAGAAAGATGAGCTGGTGTCGCCGAGGCATCTAGCCCGCGGAACTAGAACCAGCCACGAATACGCACGGGCAGTTTGCGAAGCAAGTCTACTTACTGTACAATGCATATGCACACATAAGCTGCACATATGGCCAACAACGAAACATGCATGGGTGGGGGAATGGGTGATTGGGAACTGACTAAAGGAAGCGGATAAATTTCTCGTCTGAGCGGAGGCCGCATGCATGCATGCATTTAGTACGTAGTCGCTGGCTGGCGGGTGGAGGCTGGAGGCTAGAGGCTGCTGACGTGTGCACGCGCACGCACGCCTACACACACAAAGCCAGAGAGACCACCAGACACATGCAGGCTCCCAGCACTGCCCTGTGAGGCGATGATGAACCCTTGATTGAAAGCCCATAGACTGGCCGGCTGACTGGCCGGCGGGCTGGCCGGGTGGGGTCGATGCATTGACGACGTGTCTGGCCTGGTGTGTTTACCGAGAGCGCGCGCAGGCAGTCCCTAGCCAGCACCACGCAGGCCTCCCAGCAGTCTGCTGGCTGGGACACCGAGTAGGCACCTACCCACGGAGCCACAGGCTGTCTGTCTGTCTGTCTGGTCCTGCGGCGGCAGCGCCGTGCACACGTGCAGACAAATTGGCCAGCAGCAGACATTGACATTCAATGTTGCATATACCAGACATTGCATTAAGCACAAATCCGGCCGGGGTCGTCGTTCGCCGTCTCTCCAAAACCCAGCCTGCATGTGCACTGTGTACCAGACACGACGTTGCCAACAGTACGGTAGAGAGAAAGGTACGGGCCGAGTTGACGTTATGCATCCATCATTGACCAAGTCCATCTCCACCTCGCTCGCACCTCCACCTCCCATCTCCATCTTCGTCTCCCTCATGTGAGGTGACCGCATCTGCTTGGAGGGCCGTGGTGGTGGTTGTGAAAGACGACGCCGCCAATCATCATTCAACTTTAATTAGATTATTATCCATATCCTAGTCGAGGCATTGACGAGGACATCAATCCACCCCAAGGAAGCCCCGCAAACAAACCAGACTGCAGGCAGATTAATGTCATCAACAATGTCAGTCAGCTCAGTGTCCGCTTTGCATGGCGGGCGATGCGACTCATGGGTTGGGACGAGACTCCATCATAATTTCTGGGCGGCATATCGCCAAGTGGCAGCGGAATACGACGAGGTCAGCAGCAGATGATCTTCATTCCCCTCGACCACGACGTCGGCCACGACCTCGAGCAGTTGCGGAGTGCGCATTTGTCGGTTATCAACCAAAATCAAACTTGCCTCATCAATCAAATCGATTCCACCAGACCAGAGCAGCCACAGCGTTGAACACACCCAGGCACCAGTGACCAGACCCCCCACATGCAAGTCGGTACGGCCCCAAGGGCCCTCAAGGCCCCTTCGCTCCACTCAAGATACGAGCTAGCGATTCCATCTTCTCCTTTTCGACCGACCCAGGCCGTCCGCTGCTCTCCGGCAATACCCAAACAACGCGCCGTAGAAGTCCCATCCGCGGCGTCGTCTTTGTTCTTGCTTTTCTTTGGCCTCCTGATGAATCTTGGTTCCTGTATGCGAGAAACTGTATTGGTCCCGCCGTGCCACGACTCCTTTTCAATTCCTTTTCGTTCCTTGATCATGACTTTGACTTGATTCCGACCCGCTCGCTTGTGCAAATCGCCCATCGCCGCCGCCACTCGTTACGTTTCCTTCCATTCGACTCAATCGACAGCCACTTGTTTACGACCACAATCTCAGATGATCTCTCTCGTTCCATAAAGAAAAGAGCCCATACTCTCGGCACAAGTCTGACGGCTATCCTATTGCCGGAAATGTCAGGTCCTCTCAGCAAGCGCCAGCAGGCGCGCAATGAGAAGGCGCTGCAAGACCTGGTTCACAACATCGCAGGCAACAATCAGTGTGCCGACTGCCATGCAAGAAATCCAGGTATGCTATGAGTTGGGTTCTTAATGTCTGCTGAACACTTTTTAGAAATGACTTTTTTTTTTAACTCTTCTACAGCTTGGGCATCGTGGAGCGTACGTTGCTACTTATCCTGTACCACAACGCGGCGGCTCCCACGGGTTGAATCACTGACCATTCAATAGCTCGGGGTATTCCTGTGTATGCGATGCGCCGCCATTCACCGTAAATTGGGCACACACATATCCAAAGTCAAGTCACTTAGCATGGATAGCTGGTCCAATGAACAAGTCGATGTGAGTCGAAAGAGCTCATCAGCGTCCGAGGAGGAAAAAAGAAAACGAAAAAGAAGAAAAAGAAGACACATACTTCCCTCGGATACAAACTCACATTCAGGTAGAACATGCGGAAAGTCGGCAACGTGGCTTCGAACCAGATATACAACCCAGAATCCAAGCGACCTCACGTACCAGTCGACGTCGACGAGGCCGACTCTGCCATGGAACGGTTCATCAGGCAGAAATACATCCACAACGTGGCAACCGAATCTCGGAAGCCTCGCAGTCCGAGGTCAGAAGAAGGAGTCCCTCCTCCTTTGCCGCCCAAGAACTCTTCCAAGTTTGGCTTCAGATCAGCAACCTCGATTTTCCCCCTTTCTTCTCGAGTGAGGAAGGACAACCGCATCGCGAGTACCTCGAGCGGCAGCGCCGTCGACTCTTTGACCCTGGCCAACAAGCCTTCAAGGTTGTTCGGTTCATCTGTCGACTATGACGGTGCGGAAGACCTGGACAGGAAAGCGGCTCGGCTCCGGGAAATGGGCTTTCAGGATAACCAGCGCAATGCGATTGTTCTCAGGGGTGTGAGTGGCGACATGGACAGGGCGATTGAAGCATTAGTACGCCTGGGTGAAGGCAGAAGCAGGTCGCCTGGTCCACCACCGCCTCCACGAGATCCTGTCCTACGCTCAGTGAAATCCATGACTCCTCTGAACTCGTCATCGTCCAGCTCACCCAATCTTGGGCTTAGTCTAAATGTTCCACAAACATCACATGCCGATCGACCAAACACATCGTCGACCGCATCAACGAACCCATTTGACATGATGACGTCTGCCACTCAACCTCAGACTGCCCACTCGACGGGTTCATTACACCACAAAAATCCATACAGCGGCACAAACAATCCGTTTGGACCGCCTCCGCATCAGGCCGACCTCGTCAGCCAAGCCTTCCAAGGTCTCGACCTATCTACGTCGCAGCCGACCTCGTTGTCTCCAAATTATACAGGAATGACACTGCAGAACCCGTTGTCACTAATACAGCAGCATCAGCAGCAGCAGCAGCCGCAACAACAACAACAGCAGCAGCAGCAGCAGTACATGTCTCCGTCGATTCCAACCAGCCCACAGCATTACCAGCCCATCAATTTTCAAACCAACACTGCTTATTCCCGAAATTCACCGCAAACATTGCAGCCTATGCAACCAGGTTATAATCCATTCCTATCACGATCCTCAACTCCAACGACGATACCACAGAATACGATGGTAAACACAGCACTGGCAGGTTTCGTGAATAATCCTTATGCGCGATCCCCGACGACCAGAATAGGATCTCCTCCACTAGGTCAGATACCAGAACAAGCACCATCAAACTTTGCGCAGCCGTCTGCATTTATGACCGCGTCTCCACAGCATCTGCAGACATCCGCAAACCCGTTCTTCTTAAATGGCCATCTACAGCAGTTACATCTAGAACAGCAAGCGCCGCAACAGCCTCAGCCTCAGCAAGCACACCAAGACATGTCGGATTTCAGTCATCAGGCTTACGTCAATCAACATCTTTACTTCCAGCAACCTCGACATGACAAGGCGTCAATATTGGCGCTGTACAACCAGCCCGGACCCAACTTTGCCGCCGCCGTTGCAGCTGCGGAGCCGAATGTTGCTTCCAATACCCCGAGCATTCCCAATGGTCAGGCTTCCTTTGCACAGTCTACACAATCTCCGGCTACCAATCAGCAATCACGGAGTGCATCACAGCCACTGCCTGGAAACACCAACCCTTTTGTCGGCCAGAATATTGCGACACAGGTCAGACATATCAGCAGGGATAGTATGAATCTGGGCATGGACATGGCATGGACCAATGGGCGTCATAGTCCAGATGCGTTCGCAAGTTTGAGTGCTAGACATGCGTAATGGTACGAAAGAAGGAAGCGCATATCTGGCATCAATCAGCGCGTCGTAAGAGATGAATAGAGTACATATGTACATATGTATGTTTTCCGATGAGACATGGTTTGTCAAGGCGCAAAGGGGTTACTAGTAATAAACGAGTGGCATTTTACTCATGAGTGGCGTCGTGTGTAACCACTGTGCTCTCTGTCACATGGTATGCTTATGACGGATAGGTCAGTCGGTGGAACCGTGGAACCCGAGACGATCGCCGTCCGGATTACAATGTGGCCTGGGCCTGGAGATAATGCAAAGCGACTCAACATGTATCTACCTGGTCATGCATCGGCAAGTCCATTCTACCCAATGCAGCTACTCTGGACGGAGTCGGCTTGATTATAGCGCTGCTGTCAAGTGACTTGGAAAGGGATGATGCAGTCAATCAAGGCCTTACCGTTACTCCTCCAGGGTTATGTCACTCACCCTCGCTTCGACTGGAAGATTCAAGAGCCTCGGTTTTCAGCGAATCGGTGGCGGCATGTGGCCTCACTGATGTACATGCCTTCCTGGCACGAGCTGACCGTGTATCGAGCCGTCTCAGACTGTACAAGGCGTGCTTCTGAGAGTCTGGCACAGACAGTGCGACCAACACAATTCTCACGCATACATGTGGCCGGCCCCGCTTTGCCATGCAGGGTTTTTAGGATGGCTGAGTGGCGAGTGGCTCTGGACTTCCCCACCCGGTGGCTTCTTGCAAGCAAGGGTCGAAGGCAGATGACTTGGTCTCCGCCGGCTTTATCTCGTCCAACCCGGCCCCTTCTCGTTTCCTCTTTCCTCCTCACCACCACACAGCCTCAATCGTAACACAAGGTCATTGCATCAGGCGGCGCCCCCTTCCACAACGCCCTGCATATCTTCACTGACAAGCCATCCGTCCATCCGTCTCACAAAAGCAATCCTTGTTAAACGAAGAAAATAATCGTTTCATCTTTCACTCGACACATCGTCATCTCCTCGCTCTCGACCTCTCATCTCGATTCTGCACACGAATTTCTACTATAAGATCAACCAACACCCGCACGCACGCAGACAACCCGCACGCAAACAACAGTCGCCAGCCCTCCTACAATCAACTGTTTTGACAAACCGTTCTTGCCCCAAATTTCGAGAAGAATAGCCACCGTGGACATCCAATAACAATGGCTCTTTTAAATAACGAACATTTGAATTTTAGTAGTAATTACGGTGAGGACACTACTGCTCGCGTCAACGTTCTTGCTTCATGCTACATCGTCGACTCTACTGCCCAGCTCAAGGGCTTCCACTACTGCACTACCGGGGCTACAGGTATGCTTTCTCGCTTCCTCGTTGAATGAGGAACAACCAGCTTCTGCTCCTTGGATATTTGTTTTCATCTGCTGACGGGAGGTCAAATCGCAGGGGCCGAGTGGTATTCCTGAGGTCCCTACCTCAGGCCTACCTTCACCTCCGACAAGTCCCCCCCTCGCCGCATTGAACTCGTCCAACGAGCTTGCTCTTCTCCCTAAGAACAAGAAGAGTAACAACTCGAGCAACAGACGCTCGAGGCGACGAGGGGGGGCAGCACTCGTGATCAGGGAAGAATGTGAGAGATTCTTTTGTGAGCCCATGAAGACGGTTTTCCATGGTGAGATGAACCTGTCGATGAATGGCTCCTGCCTGTCCAGTGCTTATTTACAAACACCACCACCCGAGGATCGTATGCATGACGCGCTTTCTCAGAGCGCTCAGCTAGAGACTCGTGGATTTGAAGTTGAATCTTGGATGGAAGTCTGGGACTACGCTGGCGGTGCTAGTTTCCGTGCTTTCGTGGCGAGTAATGGACAAGAGAAATCACTGTTTGTGTTCTTTGACGTTGAAGGCGCTCTGGGCAGAGACTTGAAGAAGGCGTAAGTTCAACAACAACATGCAGGAACATTCCAATGAGGGTGAGGACGAAAAGTGCTGACCACGACATTAGTCTTATGGCGCTCATCGAGCTTGCCGACGGCCCCCTGGTTTGTTGTCACATTGTAGCCTGCGTTGATCGACGGATGCCGGCTGACTACGCGCTTGAGTTGACCAAGAGCCTGCAGTGGGTTGGCTTTGAAATGACGACTCTGGATCATTGGGCACAGGACCTTGACGTGACGAGCCATCGGTGGGTCCTTATGGGCATGGAAATCTAGCCCGTGACAGTGTGTGCGTATGAGCGTGATATGTTTGCAAGAAGTCATGGTCTCAAGGTGTAACGGAGCTTTTTTTTATTTCAGTGTCATCGTTTCGTAGGTTTGTCTGTTCTGCCGGCTCGACTCAGTGTGGTCTGATGAAATCAATGCATGTCGGTCTTCAATGAGAGATGATGTGTAAGGGACGGCAACAATCACTATCTGGGCTTCCTCTCATGAAGGCTCCAACGCAGACGCCAGTGGATGGGTGGGCGGTCCAGTAGGTTTTGATTATTCCTTTCTTTCTTTTTAAATTTTCTTTTCTTCTTAGTGTTCTGTCTTGTTTTAGGTTGTCGACATGTTTCGAACGATTGGTGCGAAATTGAATGAAATCACTCATCACTTGTTAAATGACCGTGTGTCCATATATCGTCGTCTCCAGCATGCATCCCGATAACTATGTACATAAAGCCAGGCTTGCCTCGATGCGTGACAATGTAGAAATCAGACCATCACAACAAGTCCTCCTCAAATTGTCTGACCAGGAGACCTTTTCCGTGGAGAAAATCCTTGACTTGCTTCACGGTATATTCTCCTCTGTGAAACATGCCGGCGCCGAGGGCAGCATCCGTGGTCGTCTTGTCAAAGACCTCTTCAAAGTGGCTTGGGTTGCCGGCTCCGCTGGAGGCAATGACGGGGATCTTGACGGCGGCCTTGACCTGGGCGATCAGCTCTAGGTCGAAGCCGCTGTTCGACCCATCTCTGTCGATGCAGTTGAGGAGCAGTTCCCCCGCACCCATGGCCTCGACGGCCTGCGCCAGCTCCACCACGTCCATGTCTCTCGTCTCTCGTCCACCCTTGATGGTGCAGGCGTACCAGCAGTAGGGCTCCCCCTTGGGGCCGGGAAACCTGGTTTCGATGATGTTGTGTCTCGTCGCGTCCAGCTTGGGGATGTAGACGCGTTTGGGGTCGACGCTCACCACGACGGCCTGGTTGCCGTAGGCGCGGGAGATTTGCTCAATGGCCGTGTTGCCGAAGAGTTTGCGCCCGAGCGAGTAGTACTCCTCTGCGGCGATGACGGCGTCGCTCCCGATGGAGACCTTGTCGGCGCCCGACTTGAAGTACATGGTTGCGATCTCGAGGGCGGAGACTTTGGTGCCGTCCGTGTCGACGGTGTCGCGGATACCACCTCCTACTGTGAGGGGCACGAATACGGTTTGGGACGTTTGCCGGAGGACTTCGAGCATGGGGACGTCGGCGAGGGGGCAGTCTCGGAAGGAGGTGATGTTGAGGAAGGTGACTTCATCGGCACCGTCCTGGTAGTATTTTTTCGCCATCTCGACGGGCTTGCCGAGGTTGCGGACGTTGCGGGCGTCGTCCTTTTCGCGAACATCGTACTGGTCGCCCTTTGTGACGACGAGGTCGCCCTGGTCGTTGGCGCGAACGTCGAGGCAGGCGATGACGCGACGGGTGAGGCCATCTCGGGGGGTGATGGGGGTCGCTACTTCTTCTGTCGGGTGGGCTGCTGTTGTGGCCGTGCTGCTCGCGCCGAGGGCCGCGGCGCCGTCTCCCGTCAAGAAGGCACGGATGGTTCGCAGACCTGCTACTCCGGACTTTTCAGGGTGGAACTGCGTGGCGTATATGTTTCCTTTGGCCACGGCGCCGACAAAGGTCTCGGTGCCGTAGGTGCCGGTGGCGACGGTCCAGCCTTGCGACTCGAGCTCTCCCTTGATGTATGGCATTCGGTAGGTATGTACGTAGTAGTACTTGGAGTCGGGCCGGAGATCGTACATTGATTGACGTACACCATGATGATGGGCTGTGGTCGTTGCGCTGTTCCACCCGATGTGCGGAACGGATTTGTTGGAGTCGTTGAATCGTCCCAAGCATCCCTTGATCAATCCCAGACCGGGTACATCTTCATCTTCCGCTGATCCTTGGAAAAGAGCCTGGAGACCGACGCATACTCCCATAAAGGGCTTCCCCTCGTTGATGTGCTGTTGAATGGCGGGGAGATAGCCCGCCTGGGATAGTTGGGACAAGCAGTGACCGAAGTGTCCCACGCCTGGTAAAATAAGTTTCTAAAAAAAAAAAAAATAGACACGTTGAGCTTCTTTGTTTTTATATATATACTTTCGCGTGTATTCTTTACAGCTGAGCGATTGGGCCGGTGATGGCTTCGAAATTGCGGCAATAAAAAACGACTAACCTCAGCCCTGGAGACGTCCTCCGGCGAGCGAACCCAGTCAACCTCGTATCCGAGCTTTTCGATCGCATTCACCAGGCTACGAATGTTGCCGGCCACATAGTCCAGGAGGTGAACCTTGGGCATCGTGCGCCCCTGCCGCCTCTCGAGGCGAAAAGTATTTGCGAAGGCGCGGGAGGAGGACGCTCAGTTACGTCGTTGTCGTGATGGCAGGTTGAATCGGATCAGTTGGTGTGTATTTGATGATGGTAACGGGCGGGGTTTTCTCTTTTTTTTTTTTTTCTTCTCGAAGGATGCTTAGCAAAGATTTTTCGACCAGCATACATCAGTATCACACGCTGCGAATGGCATTGGAGGATATCAGCTGTAAGCACCCCAGCAAAAAAGAATAATAATAATAAGAGGTGACTCAGCCAGCGACTTCTGACAAGGGAACGGCGCATCAAAAAGGCAAAATGCGGCGCGAAATCCAGACGCAAATAATGGCGAGGCGGGGCAGCGCAGCGCAGCTAACCCCCACCCGGTCTAGGGCTAATCGATAAAGGGTCTGGATGGGATGGTGATGTTGGAAGTTTGAAAACGTCAATTGGTAGGTCGCTCCGCCTTTGAATGACATTGTCTGCAGCTAGTCGAGCATGGTTTGGCTCTCTTGTTCTCCGGCAATGCACCACGCGACCCACGAGCTTGCGCCAAGCGTTACGCATTAGACACTTGCGTCAAACGGCTTTACACTTCTCGTTGCTGTTGTTCTTGTTGTTGCCAATCTACCATCTGCCAGCGCCTCTGACCCCATCCCTTCGCTCCATAAGAAGAAGCTTGTTTCGAGTCGAAAAAAATGGACAGGCCGGCAGGTGTGTTCACATCGAATGACCCTGGCGCGTTGCCGCTTGATCAAGTCTTGGCGGGGATAATCAAGGATGATCAAGAAGAGTGGGAGTACGAGTACTCTACCACGGAAACAGAGGTTGGCAGCACCTACCCCTCGTATGGACAGATGTTCGGCCTTTCAACTTTGTCGCTTCGTATACGCCAAACTGATTACCAGGGCTGCGTGTAGACGTTTTATCTGACGCTGGAGCTCTCCTATCCTGATTTCAAAGAGAGATCGACCAAGGCATACCATCACAGTCGCGGCGGCTATTACAAAAACTGGCAGGATCACGACCCGTCCACAGCCAACAATGACACGAAGCAGACATCCAAAGCGGCCGAAAGGGGCGACACAAACATTCACACTAACAGCGATGACGACGGCGACGGCGACGGCGATCGCGACGGTCATGATGGCCATGATAACGGTGCCAGTCTGGCTGAGCAGGATGGGGAGGACGATGGCACGATGCTCGATCCGGCCCTGCGAGCGCTGAGCAAGGGCAAAGAACCTGCCAACAGCGCCACGACCCCCAAAACACAAGGAGCATTGCACAAGGAGAAACCAGCAGGAGGTAGCGACGATGAGAAGGATGCACAAGAAGAGGAGCAAGCAGCAGGCGGAGATGACAGGAGCACAGAAACCGAAGATGTCCAAATTCTCGAACTCCACTCGCGGAATCCCCTCATCTCCTACAGAGGGCGACTGTTCGAGGGGAAATGGGCAGAAGTGATTGGCACAGAGGCCATCCTCGCACCACACGATTCGTCTGATGCGCTTCCGGCCCTACGCAATCTCCCCGGAGACATTGACTTCCTTGCCGCATCGTCTGCCAGGATTCTCACGACGGAGAAAGTCGTGAAGCCCAAGATTCCCGAACAAGATACGCTGGCACCAATCAAGAAGGAGTGGAACATACGGATTCCAGTGGGCAAGGACAAGACAGGCGAGCGGGCCGAACAGACCAATTTCCTGGAGAATCTGATTGCTTTGAAGATGCAGAGGGGCGATAAGGATCAAGTCACAGTGTATGCTACAGATGGCGCAGGCAAGGACTGGGACGACAGGAAGGGCATGGACTTTAAGCCCAGAAGGAGAAGGGCTCCTGCGGGCGAAGAGGCCGGAGACTGTGGCCCCGAAAGGAGCAGAGCGACTGAACAACAAGCAAGCGCGAGAGGGAATATGGAAGGATATCCCGTCGGTTTTGGAGACGGCGTGGCTGAGACAAGAAGTCTATCGACGCCCACGCCAAGGCGGTGGAAGGATTTAACTTAGCAACAATGCCCCCTTCGTTTTTTTTTTGTTTTTTTTTACGACTGTAGGGAAAGACTAAAAGACTAGTTGAAAGCATCTTGGCTTCCCCGAGACAGAAAAGAATGATTGGAATAATAACTTGTTGGGGTAGAAATAGTCGTCTTGAGGATTGATGTGCAGCAGAGAAGTGATCAGAAAAACCATCTTCACGGGTCTGTGTGCTCGAGAATGGAGAGAAAGCAAAATGACATCATTGTTGGTCGTACAGATGGCTGCTGTCGGCCTCGCTTGACTTGACGCGACACCGAGTCCGGGCCAGATTCTGGATACACTGGGTATTCACATACATGTATCTGTATGCAACATATCTGTGTCGTGAGCTTGGAGGAATCAAGTTGGAGATGGTCGCAACTCGCGACTCGCAGTTGACATGAGCTGTTGTTTGTTTGTCTTGCTTCACTGGCTGAATGGTGGTTGTGGTCCGGACCTTGGCCCGGCTTTGCTCGAGACTCTTGGGATGTCGGGCAGCGAGGGGGATCCTGTCATCCCACTGTATGTACGTGCCTGGCAGCGTTGGCGCCAGGGGTTCCCGTCTTGGACCGCCAGACTTGGACCGTGCCGCGACGACGTGTAGCCTGGCGTCACAGCCGTGCGTGCAGCTGCCGCGCTCCAACCCGCCGGCCAGACAACCAGGCGTCGTCCGGTGCCGCGCCTGCCTCGCCTGCCTCCAAGCCCGCGTCTGTCCGTCTGCGTCCCAGCCAATTGGGACGGTCCGGCTGCTCCAGTCTCCTCTTCCCGCTGCTTGCCTTGCCTTGCCTTGCCTTGCCTTGCCTTGCCTCGCATTCTGCTTCGACTTCCTCTCCTGCTCGGGCTGCGAGTCGCGGCATGCCATTTACCTGCTCTCATTGGATCATCATCTCGCGCCTGCCTTCTCGATTACCGTCGTTATTGAGTCGCGTCCTGTCCCGCTCCCAAAGCAATTCGGTCCTATAGCGCGCACGGCAAGACCATCAGACTCCTCGAATGAATGCAACCGCGACGCTCATGACGTCGACAACATTGTGCGTCCAGCCAGTCCTGTCTCTCGTCTCTTGATTGCGCACATCCCTACATGTCTCCATGTCGCCAACTTGAACTAATTGACGCATACACGCAGCTGACTTTGCTTCTTTTCCTTTAGTATCATGTACTAGCGTCACCGCTTGCCGCCCGATTCTTGTCCAAAAACAAAGTGGTATTTCGGCAACGACCTCGTGTGGCTTCGTGCGCTTCGCGCCTCCCCTCCAAATGGCGGACGACCCACTCTACGCTGCCGATACCACGCCCAAACCGTTCAACATCTTCAACGATGCTGCATTTCCACTCCAGTCGGCCTTTTCAGCTCTGCCGCACGGTGCTTGCAACTTTGTAAACTTGACACCGGGAGCCAACGGGACCAAATGTGGCTGCCGTCGCTTCTGGTCCCGTCAGAACGTGGCGAGCTCACTCGTTGATCAGACTGGCTGGTGCATGTGTGCTCATCACGCGTGCTACCACGACCAACAAGCACCGCATCATCATCTACAACAACAGCAGCAGCAGCAGCAACAACAACAACAACAACAGTACGCTGAGCAGCACATCTCGTTCGTCCATGATGGACAGGAGAACGATCGCGGCCGAGACGGGCGGAAACCCTTGAGCCCGGTTGTGGACGTGCCCATGGGATGCGTCGAGGTTACTCCGTCTGCAATGGATTTCACTGCCTTCAGTCCCGGAGTCCCGCTCTCCTTCGTTCATGATCTGCCCGAGCTCGCAGAGCAGACGGTCAGACCTCACACTCACTCTCACTCTCCACAACCTCTTGAATCCATGCCTGACACGCTCGCTTGGGACGACTGCCTCGGCACCGTCCCTCCTGCCAGGCTCTGTCGCCCAACTGGACAATCAGAAGTCGCCAGCGGCATATCATATCTTCCTTCACAGCGACTGATATCTTCACAGACCACACCTGATACTCCCTCCGCTCGCATAAGGAATTTGAGGCTTTTAGGGGTGCAAGAAGGTCTTGACACACTAGCAAGGAAAACCTCTGCGCCTAACTTGTCATGTTCACCACAAAGGTTTCTTCAAGACGGCAAGACTCCGTCTCAACTGCCACCCCAGGATCATGGCCCTCCGCGGAACGCCTCTTTTGTACTTGCTGATCCTGCTGAGAAAGGTGTCCAAGTCGAAAGCCCTCGACCCGAGACTGCCACTCAAATGGAGCCCCGCGCTGTGGCGGCCCATGATGAGCATCAACCCCGCGAAACACTGCGCAGTCTATATGATAACATTTGCAGCCATGAAGCGCGTTTAGATCGGCTAGAGACTGTCTCATTCTCCGCTCCTGGCCACGAGGAGTGCTCCGATAAACACGACCATATGGACTTGCGCGTGACTGACCTGGAACAGAGAATGGATGGTGTTGAAAAGACGCTGGCCCAAAGTGCGCAAAACCCCGACGGCAGAGGCTGCGGCGACGACGACGACGCCGCTGCAAGCGTTGCGTCAGCGACCGCAAGTAGCGCGAGCCGCCTCAACCCCGACGATATTATGGACCAGATAAGCAACCTGCAAGCTCGTGTCACGCACATGCAGTCTTTCCTCCCTTCGCCCAGTTTTGCCTGGATTGTTGAGGTCGTCTTTCTGCCTTTTCCTCTGAACAGACTCTGGCAAAACATGTCACAGTTCAAATCAGATCAGGCCGTCAGCAGCGACGATTGGACTCAGATGCCGATGACCGCAAGCAGCATAAACATGCGGTCCCAATCTCCCTTTGCCTTTGGTCATGATGATTGGGCAGCTAGTAAGCGAGAGGCCGAGTGGCTATATCCTCGTGCTTGCGGAGACAAGAGCACCCAGGACAGGCGGCTGCGGAGTCGTGGCCTGATCCAGACGGTGTCTTTCTGTGAGCCAGATGCCAAGAGTGTGCAGGCTGCTATCCACAAGGCTTTTGAGCCAGAGTTTCGAACAATGGGCATTGCGCCCCGACGGGATGCATCGACTCCCTTGGTTTCCAAATATCTCGCGCTTCAGGAGACTTGGGTCCCTCTCCGGAAAGTCCACAAGGATTCAAGACTTCGGTTCTTGAGTGCGGCGGAACTGTTGACGCCAGCGTCCTGGGACGTCAACTTCTTGCACTCTGTTACCATGAAAGCGGTTCAGCCAAGGCTTTTCATCACACATCCCGACGCGTATATACAAGACTTTAGTGCCTACGAGACGGGATGGACCTGGCAACGTATTCGCGACATGGAGGAAGTCTGCGCCGATGTCACAGAATCCCAAGAAGCCAGAGAAGCAGACGCCGTGGAACATTGCTGGCACTGGAACGAGCAACTTGACGGTATACCCAAAACACTCACGGTATTAAACGTCCGACAGAGTTGCGAGCGCGGATCAATGTCACCGTCGATTGGCCCTGGTCGATCAATAGCTTCCAAGAGACCGCTGAGATCTTCGAGTTCCTCTGCCATCCGAGAGTCGCACCACATGCCGAGCGGCCGCCGAGCTTCAAGACCGCCTCGCATTCGTACCAGTTGCTCGCCCACTGTTTCGGCCGTTCGACCAGCTCTCGCCAGCGCAGGTCACCGGAGTATCGTTTCCCACGGTCAGAGCCGCCAATCATCACCTTTTACACGCGGCCTCTCACAACCAGGCGTGCAGAAGCGGTTGCGAAGTACACGGTCACCGAGTTATCCACGACACACACCGCGCTGGACTGTGTCTCCTAGTCCCATTCCACCAGGCTTCACTAAGCGTCAGGTCACGCGGGGAATGACTCCTCTCGCGTACGCGACGCCGCACAGCAATGCACCGTTGCAGGAACTGCGACCAGTAAGAAGCAGCAGTCTTGTACGGAAAACATCTGATCCGCTGGGCGCAGCATACGCAACGGATGAACTCTTCGACATTGAGATATACGAAAGCGGGTCTGACGAATCATATTTGGGGAATGGAGCCGCCGGTGATGACGACGACGACGAAGAAGAAGGAGAAGAAGAAGAAATAGAAAGCAAGCAACAGAAGAAGAAGGCTTCACATCATGCAGTGGGCTACCCTCGCATCTCGGACGGCATGCGTCATGACTTACACGAACGACAGCTGCCCGAAGATGAACCGTGGCCAGGAATTGAAGACTGGCCTGATGCTTCTGCCGGAGGGAACCAAGGTGCGCAGGACGCATCCCACGATGATGATGATCAACAAAGCAACGCAAGCAGTCAACCGTCCGAGTATCCTGCCACGCAAAGCGCTTGGCCTATGCACTATGACGAGGCAGGCTTTCAAATTCATGAGGACAGGGAATAGCGTTTTGATAGTTAGGGACTTTTCCGTTCCATGTCGCTTCGTGTCTACGCTTGACCGGGCCTGCAAAGAATATTGCAAAGAAGTCCTACCATTGCGGACGGACTTGGTCTATGCCATTTCCGGTGGCCTAATGGCCTAATGGCCTGATGACCTGATGACCTGTCATTTCATTTCATCTATTTTCTTTTTCCTTTATCAATCACTATTTTGGATTGTTTTTGTATCCTGCTTTTTGCATCCTCTATCGTCGTGGTAGTTTTCTCATGTTTTGCACGCTGCTTTTGTCACGCGATCTACGTGCCAGCTTTTATGCAATCTCCATTCGAAAAAGTCTTGTCACAAAAAAAGGCGTTGGGTCGGGTCACGACGGGTATTCGTTCATTTTTACATTCATCCATTCTTTCCGTCTTATCTGCGAAATATATGAATGAAATCATGACATGTCAGGGGAGGGATGTCGAGTACCACTCTGGCAGAGCCGTCAGGGCTTCTCCCCTTGATACGATACGGCCGGGTATCCAAGGCGCTATAGCCGTGGTTTGATTAGCGTTTGCATGAGTGAGAAGGGGAGTTTGGAATACCCAGGGGAAAGTGAACAGCGACCATCTCATGTGTTTTTTTTTTCTTGATATATGGGCCGGTAGATATAAGCTTACTAGAGATGTAGGAAATCTATTATACTTTTTATAGTTCTTGTAGCAGAACTCTTATAATAAGATATCGGATAAAGTGCCTTATTTAGTGTACTGATTTATGTTTCATCATCTTGATTAACTCTAGTTATACCTATCTTAGGATATAAGAAGTTATAGCGATATAGAACAGGGTATTTGTCTGCCATCTAAGATAAAGTCAAGGTCCGTGTTAATGAAAATAATTGTCGGGAATATAACATGTATTGCAATTGGTACTGCCGACTGCGGTAGACATACACATGCCGTGCGTTCTAGTCACGGACGTTGAATCAACATGCGCGCAGTACAGTACAGTCAAGACGAAACCCGCACGAAAAGTCAGACCGGACCAGATAAAGAATCAGAGAATCGTATCACAGCCATCTACTTGAATAAGAAAATAACGAGACAAACATCCCTGGCCCCGCCATTCCGTTCGTGCCCGTAAAACTCCCGTGCTAAAAGGGGTATCGTCTACGCCGGCTTCGTCTCGCGGTAGTGCCTCGTGAGAGCGAGCACGAAAACCGGACCCCGGAATAAACATGTACACATAAAAAGGACTGCGGGGGAAAAAAGAAATGAAAAAAAGGGTTCTTGTCGACTACATGGTTTGACGTGCGTGCTAGGTCTTGGGTCCCTGTTCTTTTGTTCCGATTCAAGGACGGCGGTTCATGGGAAGCACGTGTGATGGACGGGGACTACTGAGGGACAAAGAAAAACGGAAAAGCAGAGAAAAAGAAGAAAAGAAAACACTGGACTTGAAAGCAGATAAAAGGGAGATTCTGTTGTGCCGAGCCCTGTTTTGCGACCCGGACTTTGTTTTGTGTAGATGTGCGTAGCATGACATGAACATAGGTTGTTCCGCATACGTGACGCGGTCGTCTAACGTCTAGTCGCTGTAGTTTTCTTGGGCATAGACGCCGCATGCTGAGAAATTGATTTGTTCTTGCATGGAGCAAAGAAAGACAGGATTGTGCAATGTGGCGTGAAGGGTGTAGCATGAAAGCCGTGCATGAGAGCTGTGGATTAGAACCGTGCATGAAGCCGTCCGAGAAAAGCCCTAGTACCACGTCCCCCCCGGATCAAGCTTATACAGAATCCGACAGTGGAACCGCTGACACACGCTGGACCGGCCGAGCTGCTTGAACTTGGGACCACTGGGCCCCGTGACGTAATGGTACTGTCCGAACAGTCGCCATTGCCGCATGTCAGCGAGCGTGTACAGGCGATCTCCCCAGTATCCGTCGTAGTGGAACCACGAGGTGGGAGCATCCGGGTTCTTGGCCGCGGGGACCAGACTGGGGGGTTTCTTTTCGGGAGAGGCGGAGACGAACAAGGGGGAAGCATCGGCACCGGCACCGGCGGCAGCAGCATCGGCTTCCTCATCCAACTTGGTATTGTTCTCCAGCTTGTAATTGTAGTGGTAGGCGTAGTTGTTCAGGGCTGGATCCCAAAGAGGTCCCTTGTCGCTGACGTCCTTGAGCATCTTAAAGGGCAGCACGTACGGGTGCTCGCCTGGCGTGGCGTACATGGCATGGGATCCCACGGCGGAGTAGATGACGGGGCGGGCGCCGCGCTTCTCGACCGCATCCCACGCATAGGCCTGGCCGCCTTCGTGCTCCGAGAAGAAGATGCCCCGGGGGACCCCGTGCTCGAATCGTATCATGCAGTGCTCCCAGTCGCCGACGTGGTTGCCAAAACGAATGCCGAGAACAGTTTGTCCGAGGTTGTACGAGTAGAAGAAGAACCAGAATGCATCGAGGATGCCGGAGCCCTTGTCCACCAGGATGAGCACTGCGGGGGCTCGAGTGTATCCGTTGGCATCGGGTTTATGTCCGCGGCGCTGATTGCGGTGGAGGTTCCCGGACAAATCCTGTTGGTGTGGGTATCTATACTGGTGAGAGTTGCTGGGCCGTGGGTTGGATATTCTGTGCAGAGGACGATCTTTGCTCACATCAAACCAAGTTGTGCGTTCATGCCGAGGCAGCTCGTCGTCTTTCTCACCGCCGTCGCCGTCGCCGCCGCCACTGTCGTTGTCATTGTCATCATCAAACGGACTGGGAATGTTGTCATGGCTGTGAAGCCAGGTGGGTCGACTTTCCACATCATCTATGCTGTGCAGAGTCACGACTCCTTCAAACGCGTTAAGACGATCAAGATTGTTCAACGACAACTTCTCATCGGTCATGTTGACCACCTCATCGTTGACGACCACATCCATGTGTTGCACGTGGTCTCGAATGTCTGATGGCCAAAACTGCTCACCCGAGTAGAGATGCACCAGGGGCGCATGATTGACGACGTAGTCGGGGACATCCTTCAGTATCCTTCGCCGGTGAGAAACATTGCGCTTCTTGTCGAGTCTCTCAGCAGACTCCGTCCCGTCGTGTCCAGGTGAGACTTGTTCCCAAGACACGGGCGCTGCGTATCTCTTGCGAAGCTCGCTCCACACGGTTTCGTCATGGGTTGAGGGGGTATTGATCAAGTCTGGACGGGCGGCCGGATCACGTCGCAGGTGATGAAGGCCGCAGAGACTGAGCCAGCGGCACAGTTGACGGTCAATCCAGTATGGGCTGCTACTCACCCAGAGGTTGTCGCGGGCCTGTCGAGCTGGGCCATGGCTGGTCGGGTCGAGTACGCGGGGAACAAACCAGGCGATGAAGGAAGCGATGAGAAGAAGTGCCAGGAAAAGGAGACCCCTCCGGAGCCAGTACATGACTGCGTCTCTGATTTGGCTGGATTCGGGCTGGTGTTGGCCAGTCGTCGGTGCCGTCGTCTCTCGTTTGAGCTCTATTCCTCCGAGGCCAGATCACGTAATTGTAAAGGAGCGTGGCGGGTTTGGTGTTAATATTGGATATCAGGCCGCTCTGAGCGTATCTCCTTGTCGTTTTGCTCACCTTTGACGTGCGATGTCGAGCATGTCAAAGCCAACATACATATGTATGTATGTATGCCGTGGCAGGCCAGTGTTTATACAACTCGGCGTCAAAGGCCGAATACCCGCTCATACGAACCGCCGCAATATGAGATGGCGGGAAAGGGATCCCGAGTGCGGTCCCAGACGTCCAGATTCAGCCGTTCAAAAACTTACTCTGAGTAACAGTTGATGGAAGCGAAAGACTGAAGCGTTTGCGACCAGAAAAGAGTGAATGGCAAGTTAAGTCCGTCGTTCCGGGATCCGCGGCTGGAAGCGCACGCCGGCGTTGAGGGATGGCAGGGGTGAGATGACGGTACAGAAAAGAGATGAAAGCTCGAGATGGCCCAGCCAGCTACGAGCGCATGATAAATATGGATGACTGTCAAGTAAACGTAACTGCAAGAGTACGGCAGCACGCCTGGCGGCTGGTCAAGGTTGAGTCTGGAAATGATATGTGCAGCAGATAAGACATGCGTGTTGGTTGGTCGTGAAGGTGAAGGGGAAACCAAGGGCCGGGCAGAGAGCAACAACGGACACGCAACGAAAGATGGGGTATTATGTACATACTTAGGTAAGTATGTACACACGTTGGGGACAAACAAGCAGAGCGCGGGTTGGGCATCGGAGCAGGGTACCGGTGTGTTCCTGTCCGCACGCTTTCTGTCGAGCAGGTACATGCTTGATACCCCGGACCCTGCTGTCCCTCGGGAGGCTTGTTCTTGTCGGCCGCACATGTCAGAAATATGGACTAGACCACAACGAGACAGACAGGGAGTCTCCCTCCCTTTGTCTTTGTCTTTCCGACCGTGCTGCTTCTAGCGTGCCGCCAGAATGGCCATCAACAAGTGTCGCCGATGAGCGACCGGACCGTCGTGATATTGATTGATGGATGGTCGCAGTCCAGATCCAGATCTCTCCCGCCTTGCCATTGATGACTGCGTGTCGCCCGCCGCTCGCGCAGTGGCCAGAGACCAGACGGCACGCACGTGCACCCAGCATGGAAGGTCCATGTCACTTGGGTTCAATTCAACCTTCAATGCTTCAAGCGCCGACCCAGGCACATGGCATGGGCAATCGAAGAGTGCAAAGACAAAGAAGACAAAAGACGGGCGATTCGGATTTGGCCGGACCCACTGCATCCACCCCTCGTTTGTCCGCAGCCCACCGATGTCTGGAAGGTGCATGACCATCCAGATACGACGACCTCGCCCTGCCTAGTACTAGCAGAACCATCAAACGTCACAAACACACACGCACACTAGAAACCCAAGCAAGCAAAGAAGAGTCTTTGCCCCAGCATGCATGCATGGATCTAGCATTGACGGCTTTCTCGAGATTCTTTGACTACGCCACTGTCTGTCTGGTATAACAAATACATGCCTGGATCAAGCACTGCGTCATCTTCCCACGTACAGTAGGTCGACATCAGGGTTTGGCCTGAACTTTGAATAGACAGGATCAAGGCAAAATCAATGCACATCCTCGCAAAACATGCATCAAGGCTAAAATAATTACACAACAGCGCGCGCAGCGCTGTCACTACATGGAAAAATCTCGCAGTGACAAGCCAAAAGTCTTGGAAACTTGAAATCGTACAGAGTAAAGGGAAATCAATGCAAATGCTCGTAAAATATGCTCAAGGCTATAATAATATACAACAGCGCGCGCCGCCCTGGCACGTCCCCTCTGGAATACACCCGGCTATACCTCACCCCAGCTCCCCATTGGTCCCATCGGTCCGTTTGACGCGATCACCGACCCGGTCCCCAAGGAGCCACCGATGTCCCAATAGTGTCGCGATGAGCAACTACTTCTCCTGGCAGAATGCTTTGTGCTCTGGCTGGCACAGCTACTGTGGTGACGTAGAGCAACCGGGCTGCTGGGCGTGACGACGGCTTTGAAGGATCGCCGTTCTAATGGCGGTGGTGGTCGACTACTTTGCGTCGTGAGTGGGTGGTGCTGCCGAATACGTGCGATTTTGTTGGCAGCATTCTCTTGTTGTGTCGGTGCTTTGGTGGCGGCATGTGTGGTGGAGGAAGGTTGGGACGATGCATCGCCGCCGGAACAGGAGGTGAAGCGCGAAACAAGGTATCGTAGGACTAGTTTGACATCCAAGCTCTTCTCCCACTCCTCCTTGGAAAAGTGGCCGCCAGCAGTCTCAATGTTTTCCGTCTGGTCTTTGCCGCCTTGCTTGCAGCTGCCTGCATCGACAGGCAGCTGTTGACGATCCATTGTGGGTTGGAATTCGGGCACGAATACCTGACTTGTTTCGTCAGGTACCGTCGCTCTTGACTCTGCCATACCAGCATCGCATGATTCTGGGATCACTGGCAGTCCGGCGTACGGAAGGTTCATGCGCTGCATCGCGGCATACGTGGTGAAGGCTCCGGGGTGAGAGGCAATATGGTTCACGAGCAGACCAATTTCTCGGGACAGCCTTTCCATCATGCGGGTTTGCCACAGCGACTGATTTGTCGGCGCTGACATGTGGTGAGAATCAGACGGGTATCCGTGTGGCGTCGAAGGGGATAACTCTTCGTAGTCAGCTGTCAGGTGCTCCCCTAGCAGAATCGACAACATGGTGTCATCAATACCAAGAAAATCCCTGACAATCTTGCGCGTGATTGTAGCGAGCGAGCTCCCCTGGTCCTTGTTTGAAAGCATGGCATCCTCGTCGTGCCAGGTCAGATTGTCGGCTTCCGCATCGGGAGAGCCTTTCGAACGATGCATTGATGCCAGTGACTTTTGTCGGCGCCTGGTCTCTCGCTGTAACTCATCTACCAGAACCCGACTGTGGTCAAGACGCCATGCCTCGATACGTTGTCGTTTCTCCTCTTGCTGGGTAAACACCTCGTCCAAGTTTACAGGTAAATGGGCGTGGGCGTGGTCGAAGCTGTCAAGTCGGCGGCGAATCTTGCGAGGATTGAATGTTTCAAATTCATAAATCTGGTCCTGAGCGTCGGTACCAAAGACTGGGCGATCCAGGTGAAATGAGCCGAGCCCGTCATGGGATGGGAAGACGGGGACTGCGTGTTGTTGACCAAGTTGTGATAGATTCAGACCAGGCACTGAACGAAAGTCGGGAAGATGGCTGTCCAGGCTGTCGAGCTCGCCATCATCGTCATAGTCGCCTTCTGCATCACCGCCGACGATGGCTGAGAAGACTGATGATGGCTGAGCGAGAGATAGTGCCTCGGATCGGGCGACGGTATTCAGGCTGCCAAGATCACTCAGCCGCGATCGGCCAGGAGTCTCGAGAGAATGCTCCGACTCGGTTAGGTAGGATGTAGTTGTCACGTCGGTCGGGGGGGAAAAGAGCACCCAGGTCTGCGAACCCTCGGGTGCTCTCTCAGGAGAGGAAGGTCTCGGTGGAAGAACGACGGTCTCATCTTGAACGGATACACGACGAGCAACCCGCGATGCCGCCTGCCGAGTTGGCTGCTGGAAAGCCATTGAGCGGGCAGTGCGACTCGCTACAGAACCCTTCCCTGGCGCACAGCAGCAGTGGCTGAGCAACTAATCGACTGCTGGTTGGACAGGTGCAGAAGTCGACGATGATGGGTGATGCGATGGATGCGAGTGCAAACGGGTGGGTTCAATGCTGGCTGTGTGGTCTGTCTCTGTCTGTCTATCTGTCACTTGAACCCCTCACGATACACGTATCGTCCCAACTCTTGACTCCCGGCGTTGACTTTATTGGCGGAGAGCAGATCAGAGCAGAACAGATCGGTTCGGTTGGGGCAGGCGGGCCAGGCTTTTTTTTTTTTAACTTGACTTGACGTCTCGAGCAATTGCGCAAACGAGGCCTCACAAGCGTTAGAATCGACAAACAACACGACTGGCCCAGATGATGGGTAGAAATGACGGAAGCGAGCAGCAACGCAAGAAATTGGGTTGGGACAATGCGTGCCGTGCTAGGATATCCAGGCGATTCCGAAGCGACATTAGCCAAAACGGCACACTGATGGCCGCCAGCTTCGGATCCAATCCAACTAGTTGAACGTCAAGTGGTCTGTCTGGGCTTCTGGACAACGTAACTGTCGGCACTGAGAGATGACGTGCAGAGATTTGTTGATCACATCACAATGCTGGCTGGTCTGGTGCGTGCTGCGTGTGAGTCGGAGCACTCGGAGGCGTCATCTGGCAAGTGGCAAGTGAGTGGCGTGGCAAATGTCTGCATGAGCCCCCGGCCCACGTAGCCAGCGCCAGTGCCAGCGCCAGTGCCAGCGCCAGTGCCAGTGCCAGTGCCAGCAGGAGATTGTCATCCCTCCCCGCCCTCCTCCCTCCCTCCGCACAGGGGGCCCTGGACGATCCAGATGTCAGCGGCTGGAGAACTGGGGACTTGAGAGTTGGGGTGGGCTGGGCTAGCCCTCTTTCATCAGTCTCTGGTCCAGTCCACAGTCCAGTCCGGCTGGTTGCAGGCCGCATGATTACCGCCCAGACCCTTTATGCGATGGCACTGGGTCCTTCCCCATGTACCTCCAACAAAGTTCTTCGCATTCCCATTCATGCTCAAGACTCATGCCATGGACCATGGATCAAGCCGTCTAATATCGTTTTTCAATCCGTGGTCTGGACAGTTCCTATTCCGGCGCGCGAGGAGACGGGCAAGGTATCTAGGACAGTCTCTTCTCACGACGGATGACTTCTTATCGGCAGGATGCATGTGGCGCTGTCCTCTTCACTCTGCCCAGGCCCGCCTGCTGCTTGGCAGATGATGCCATCTACATTTCCAAGAAACAAGGCTAAAGGCTGTCCTTCTCGTTCTTAGTCCTTCCGTCTGAGTCTGGCCGCCCGCCCTGTCTCGGCTGGCCGTCCGCGGGTAACAAAACTACGGTCGGACCTTTTGCGAGCTAAGTGACCTTATCTTAGGGACCACATGAGCCGAATACTTTCTGGAAGGTTTCAGTAGTAATAAGGGGAGGAAAGGTGAAGTCATGAAGCGGTGTGCATTGGGTGGGCGAACTGAAAGTCAAGTCGGTTCCATGACTCGGTTTGCAAGCGCGACTTGTCGTGCCGCAATAGCCTCCTGTTACTCGATACAGTCTAGGAGCTGCCGTCTTTTGAACAGAAATGGCACTTGCGCTTTGAATGAGGGCAGATTGCTCGGGCATGTCTCGGGCATATTTCATCTCATCGTTTGTGTCGAGAGACGGCCCAGGTCGATGAACTCTGCTCTTCATATACATCTACAAAAGGACTGAGGCACCTAGGTAGTGATGGAACGTGTCGTGCCTTGGAAACCCCCTTCACGCTTTTGTCCGCGCAAGCAGTTGAGAAAATAAAACGTTTGCAGACTTCTCTGGCTGTTTCCGATTCAATTTCTTCCTCACAACGGCAAAGCGTATCGAACCATGTTCGTCCGCTTCCGGGAATATAGCTGCGAAATATATCGAAGGCAATTTGTAGATGCCGGATTTGATCGTGAAAAGAAAACAAGTAGAGGTCGACTCCCAAATATCGAGACACCGCACGCACAAGAGCAGCCCTCAACGAAATTCGCCGCGCCGCAATGGCAGCCTCCTGATCCTGATCCTTTCTGCCAGTACGCTTGCAAGTTGCATGATCAACACAACAGAGTGTGTCCACGAAACCACGAAAGGGGAAGGGCAGGCCTGGTGTACTGAAAACGTCATACCAAGCGTTTCCCAACCAGGGTTGGTCATACGCATCAAGACTTTGCTCAACAGAGCGCTTCTCACCGGACGGCTCATGCATCGATTGGCTGCTCGTTGCGCAACAAATGAAGATTCAAATCTGTCGGCCTCGGCATTGGAGTCTGAATGATTTTAAGCGTGCGCTGGGCGTGATGAACATCTTTATGCAAACTTTTATGCGAATTTGGATAGGATGAAGTTACATGTCGCAACAAGAAGCTGCAAGATGCAATTCTTATGTGCTATATGATGACGATGCATTTTGACATGCATTAATTGGTAGATAGAAGGCAGATCCCGGTTTGCCACTCGCTTCATTGATGAGGCTGCGTGTCGTGGGATTACTACACCATTGTGCTATCCATGTTGTCACTCCAGCATCGACACTGAGTAACTATTGTCGAAAACAACACAGTGCATATGTATATCGACGTAATAGGAGGACAGCTACTGATAAATGCAATAGTACGTAATTTGCCAATTGCGGCCACTCTAATAGGCCTTTATCTGACATGCCAATCCGACGCCATCCTTAAATCATGAGAACCAAGAAACCTTTTTTTTATGCGGAGAAAGCATCAGGGAAACGGCGCATGTTCTGCTCCAGGTTACCGTGGTTGCTGAGGAACTGAACGTAAGCACCGTCAACCTTGACACGACCGGCAGCCTTGCGGTCGAGGTACTCGTCACGGCGGAGGGGAGTGAAGCCCCAGTTCTTGGAGATAATAATCTTTTGGCGACCAGGGAACTTGTACTGAGATCGGCGCAGAGCCTCCAGAGCGAGGTGACGGTCTGTAGAGTCATTGCGTCAGAGGAAACTGCCAAGAAGTAATTGAAAAAATCTTAGAGCTGGAAACAACATACTGGAGTCACGAGTACGGACGCTCATGATGATCTGACCAATGTTGACACGGGCAACAGTGCCGTTGGGCTTACCCCAGGCACCACGCATACCGGTCTGCAGTCTATCGGCACCAGCGCAAGACAACATCTTGTTGATACGGACGACGTGGAAGGGGTGGGCGCGGACACGCAAGTGGAAACCTTCCTTTCCGGAGTGCTTGACCATGTACTTGTTGCAGCAAATACGAGCGGCCTCGAGGGCCTCGGAACTCAGTTGCTCATATTCGTTGGAGACCAAGTGGATGCACAGAGGGAAATCGTCAACGTTGGCACGCTTACGTCCGAGATCGAAGATTCGGATCTTGGGGTCCGGGACACCGCGGTTAAACCGTGACTTGGGGAACGGCTGGAGAGAGAGGCAATATCAGCATTGTCATTCTGGAGAAAAATTACAACGACAGCTCAAAAATGACGAGTTTCGTTCAGGTGGTGTTTTTTTATTCATGTGTTGTCTTTCTGCACCGTCCGCCGCCTCCGGGCCAGTCTTGCTTCGCATGAGGGAGGGGAAATTGTTCAAATCACGGAGCGTTTATGGCGGTTCGAAGTCGTCGCTTGAGAGTCGTGATAATTGGTCTCACCTTGTTCTTGCAGTAACGGTAGCAACGAGCGGGACGACGAGCCATCTTGTCGGTTTTTGCGGGTAGTCCCTCGGGGTTGGTGATGTGGTATGGGCGAAGTCAGTCCGACAAGGGAAAACTCGACCACCTCTCTCTGAAGAACCCACCACTCTTGATTTCAAAGCAAACTTTCTGGTAACCTGGGAGTGGTGCCTTTCGCTTGAACGTCGGCGCTTTAGGGCTGCAGTGGGTCTGTGACCGATCCCGATTGGCAGAATCGCCAAATGGGATCCACCTGCCAGCTGCCAGCCTCCATAGTTTGGAAAATATTCAGCAACCACTCTGTAATACTCGGGACTTTTTCGATTCTCGATTTTTCCTCAGCACCGTCAACAGTCAACAATTCGTCAATTCGCCCAACGTCGGAACAGTCACAATGGCCCCTCAAAAGAAGAGCAAGAAGGATGCCAACAGCATCAACTCCAAGTTGGCCCTGGTCATGAAGTCCGGAAAGGGTACGAAATTACTTCCCTTCCTCGCGGAGCGTCTTATTGTCGAGAATGTTTTAGGCGACCATGTGCTGTTTGGGCATGTCGAACAGACATACAGCATAGGATGCTACGCTGTAGCAGTCCCCTCATTTGCTCTGGTACTAACATGCTATTATCAGTCACTCTTGGATACCGATCGACTCTTAAGTCATTGCGCTCCGGCAAGGCCAAGCTCATCATCATTGCTGGCAACACTCCTCCTCTGCGAAAGTCTGAGTTGGAATACTACAGCATGTTGTCCAAGGCTCCTATCCACCACTTCTCCGGCAACAATGTAAGTTGAAGACTCATGCTTGACCTACGTCGAGCGTTCGGCGCGAATGTACTCTTGTGCGCCTGTGCCGAATGTGACACTTGTGGTATTATTCGAGATTGTCCCTCCTTGTCTCTGCTTGACGCGAAGACAGCCTTACGATCTGCCCAGAGAAAAAGTCTTATCCAGACTTTGGAGGGTTCACATGTGCTTACACAGATGTTTTTAACAGATTGAGCTGGGCACTGCCTGTGGTAAGCTCTTCCGCTGCTCCACTATGGCCATTCTTGACGCTGGTGACTCCGACATTCTCAGCGATCAACAAGCATAAATGGGACATTTGGCTTTCCATCGTACGGCGTTTCGGGGTAATAATGGGTTCTGGCATTTTGGGGAAAACTTCCAATCCTCGTATTTATGACAACCTCTTGATATTGAGGAATGAGCTGGTCTTCCAACGGCATTGTCATGAGTTGTACTGCTATTCGTAGTCAAAATAGCAGTCGGTGTCGGGAGGAGATCACCTCAAATACAAAATAGTAACTGATGACCTTTTTATTCCCCGATACTGATCAGTTCACCGCTGGTGCTTGCTGTGAAACATTGTTTTTGTCGATGTGTGTGAGCAGAGGGTCGTCCATCCGCAGACTGTTGTTCATGCCTTCCAACGGCCGACAGATCTACGTTCATCAAACTCCTGATTCTACGCGGTCGCTGGGCGGTTTATTATATCAAGCGAGGCTGTGGCTGGCATGCATACATCATAACAGCATTGCAAGCATCAAATGCATGCTCCCGTCGTTAGAGTTTATTTCAGTTATTCCCCAACAATCCTACTGGCGACGGAACAAACGAACGGGGCTCCAACCATCAGTAGAAGAGGGCCATATATCCTAAGCGTGGGTCGTAGGTAACTCGGAAACATCGCCCACTAGCACAACATAGCGAAATGTTCGGAGTTACCTAAGCCCACTCACTGTATCATTCGCGCGCAGTGCCGTAGCAGCTGCCGTTGATGTATTTGTGGAAGTCGATGTCGCCGATATCGTCTGCGCGATCAGCGTTCCACCCAGCACTTCCCATCAGCATGGGGTAAGGGCCCAGTGGCGGACTCCACCAACAGGGGCTCTTGTGAACCAGAAGCAGTCATGGCAGGTTGGTCAGTGCGAAAGGCGAAAGGCGAAAGGAACCAGACTTCTGGATCAAACCACGGAGAGTCTTCGGTTGTTCAATTATCCGCACGGCAGGATGACAGGCTGATGGGCGTTCTGCCTCCTCCGACTTCCCTGCGCCTTGTTTCACCAACAAGGATCCCGAGACAGGCAAGACTTGGTGGTTGGATTGACTGGCAACGTGGTCGCTACGGGCCAACTCGCACTACTGGTTCTGCATCATTGCCTGAATCCGAGACAAAACAGAGCTATGTATGTATGTATGTATGTATGTATGTATGTATTTCGATTGATGATTGTCCCCACGATTATGCGTCTTGTTTTTTGATCTTATGACGGTATCGAGAGGCAGGTCGAATACTGTGCGAACTGTGCGGGGAACGATAGCGATATCTACCTAGATATCCATGGTGGGAATGGCATGTACTTGGGCGTGGACTGCAATGATTTAGGATGTCTCCGTTTTGATCCCTCGAATCAGGATTGATGGTGAGATGCCCGTTGCGTTGTCAATGTACATTTGTACATGTACACATGTACAAGATGTGTTTCGATAGGAATGATCGTGCCAGCTGGCGTCGTTCACAAGGAGTTAAACACGGGATGACCTAGCGCTGCAAGAAGGACAAAGCACAGAGCCCGTTGTTCGGTGCGTAAATACAGATCAGTACTGCGTGGTAGGTGCGGCGTACGTGGTGATGTAGGTACTAGAATGTACCGTATCTTGACGGGCCTGGCGACGGATGCCACGTTGAATGCCCTTTGTTGTGCCTGGTCTCGTCTGGTCTCGTCTGGCCTTGTGTGGTTCGGCCCCCCTCAGTATCGGGTCTGAACGCTTGACTGGAGTGTTCAGTGCTCGCTCCTCCACATGCAAAGCTCCAGTCCAGTCAGCTACAAGCGCCACACATTGATGCACGCACGCCGCACCCTGGACTGCACGCTCAGAACATCCAGCCATCCCAAAGGCGGTAACGCATCCCTGGGGCGGGCTGCATCACTTGGCCAGCCATCCGGTCGCCACGAGAACGACTAGCACCCTCGACACAGACGACTTCTTTCTTTTGTGGCGCCGTGCTTGAGGATTTATTCATCTCTTTCTTGTTCTTCCATTATCATCTCATTTCTGCTTCTGTATCTTACCTCCGCAGTCCAATTCTTGCGCTGCATTTTCCCATTATTCCACCATCATCATGTCAACTACGGTCAAGAGACCTCCATCTAGCGGTGTAGGTGTAGGGCGAGTCGCTACTGAATCAACTCCCCCCTCACCCGCTCCCCCCCCTCTGTCACGAAGCGCAACCCAGAAGGTGTCGTCGTCTACGGTACCCAGTCGCACAAGATCTGTCCGGGCTGGTTCCATAGTCTCTGCCCGCGCTGCTGCTCGGAGGGATTCTTCTGCCGAGGCTGTGTTCGCTGTCGAAGACCTGCAACAACGACTCCAAAAGGAGGAGAAGCTGTCAGAAATACACAAAACACAAGTTGATGTTCTCCAGTCAAGACTGAACGAGGCCCTTTTAGATGCTGCCAAGTGGGAGGAAAAGCTTCATGAAAATGAAGAGCAGCTCGAGGGTCTCCGTTTGGAGAAGAAGGACGCCACTCGTCAAATCAGGGAAATGGAGACAATATACGAAGCCGAACGCAGCGCGATCCTCAAGGAGAAAGAGGAACTCGCCAATAGAGAGGAGGAGATGCAGATGGTAATTCAACGATTGAAAGACAGCCTGGCTCAGAGAAACAATAACGATGATGAGGCACGACAGTCGAGACCAGGTACTATCCCATCTATGCCCCTATGAAATTTTAGATTTTTTTTCCCTCTGTAAAGATATAGCTAACAGCTTTTTTTCATCTGCATAGTAAACTCATCACCATCTGTTGACGGTGGCAGCTTCGCACCCCCATCATCGTTACAACGAAGCGACTCTAGAAACAATTCTAAATTAATCCTTCAGAAAGACAAATTGATTGAGTCCCTAAGACTGGAACTTGCAGAGGCTCAGATCAAGTTGGTCGAGTCTGAAAACCAGGGCGGTGGCCGGTTGCAAGAAGTCGAACGTATGCTCATGGAAGCCCGCATGGCCAACGCTCGCCTTGTGGAGGACAATGAGAGCTATCAATTGCTGCTTCAGGAGAAGACTCTTAAGGGGGACTTTGGCCAGAGTGATTTTAGCTATATGAGTACTGGGGCTAATCAGGAGGCGCTGAACGCACTCGAGGGCAAGACGGGCGGCTCGAGCCTTGCGGATGAGCTGTCCGATGCTACTGAGGCAGAAAGTGAAAATTACCGCCGCCTAGAGGCTGATCTCAAGTCCATGAAGGAACAGAACAAGGCGCTCACGCTTTATATTAACAAGATTATCGAGCGTCTGCTTCAGCACCAAGACTTTGAGTCCATCTTGGATCAGTCTAGCGACGGCGTCAAGGCTGGACAAGTCAACACGAACAAAGACCTTCCTGCGGCACCAGGCTCCGATCCTGCCAACGGGAGTACCTCGCTACTTCAGCGTGCCAAATCCATGGCTGTTGGATCCTCAAAACCTAAGCCAAGACCTCTCTCATTCATGCCGTCGACTCCGAACTCGGCCCACACTGATCCAGAGACGGCGCCGAGCATTCCTATTGGGAATCGCTCAAGGCCACTATCATCCCGACCTCGAAGCGAACAGTTGACTGGGGGAGCCAGCATTGTCAGCCAAATGTACAGAGGACCAGATGGTCCCGTCTCTCCGCCGTTACATAACAGGCACTCGCAGTCGCACTCACAGTCATTCTTTGTGCCCCCAGCCCCGACGAGCAATCCCAACGTTGCCGCCCGATATCCCAGCGGGAGCCAGGCAAGCCAGGCCTCGTCTAGCAATATCCCGGGCATGAGAAGCGAGACCTCGAGCTTGAGCGGGGATTCCGGAGACCTGTCGGCATCTACGCCGCCTTCTCAGTCACCTCCCCGATCCCACAGCGACAAGCAGACCACTTTTTACGGTGGTAAACCTCGTCCTCTTCGATTGGTCCAGGAAAATCAGGATGTCGTCAAGGACGGCAAGGACAGCAACAATAAGCGTTCAACTTGGTATACAGGCTGGAGCTGGGGCGCTAAAAAGGACGAGGCCCAGCCTGGAGCTCCTCCCGGCGCAGCTCCTACCAACATGACCACCTCGGGTCACTCCGCCATCGCCACAAGTGCTGCCATTCCTGAGTAGGCCGATGTGAAAAGGTGCGCGCTGTAAAAAAAAAATCCAAAAAAAACCCTTGCTGTAAGATCAGACTTGTCTGATGCTTGTTCTTGTTTTCCCCTCATTTCTTTCCTTTCTTTCCCTTTCGAAACATCATACGCACAGACTGGACAATGTTTTGTGCGAAGAAAGGAGCATGGTGTGAGCGTGCGCGTGGGTGTGGGTGTGTTTATATTGATGTTGTTCTTGGGAGGTTGTTTCGATTCAGCAAAGAGCATAGAGGGAAGCAGCTGTTGTGTTGGTAAACGGAGAGCATGTAATGTTTGCAGAGCACATTTGGAATTATCGGTATCAATGAGCAAGCATGAAACGCGATGGCGGGATGTTTGGATGGACGGACATGGACAAACGAACGTATGTATGTATGTACGGACTGATGGACGGCTTGCTCGTTTGTGCGATGGGAATGAAATTCAATCATGTATAGACAGACGTTTGAGAGGCATTGACGAGATACAAGGAAACGAGGCTTTTTTTCTTTTTTTTCTTTCTTTCTTTTATTATTATTTTTATTTTCATCGTCATCATCATTATTAGTATTAATTATTCCTCTCATGTGAGTACGACTAGGTAGATTTCATAAATAATGTTTGTCTTTTTCGCACACCGAAGTCACGTCTGAGAGTAAGAAAGAGTGTTCCGAGGAGATGTCGCTTGACCTTGCCATGTGAGAGAAATGTGGCTTGCTTGACAAGGCTTCTTTGCAAGATCTTCTTCACCAAGTTCCTGACGAAGCGATGACAAACCTCTTGGCGAAACACACAATCGGTAACCCAGACTCGCCAAGTCATTGCGCGCAAGAGGCAAGCAAACCCCGACAAACACATCTCTCGGCTCTCCATCCTCGAGATGACATCATCCCCCCACTAGACGCTTGCCATCGCGAAGCATGTCATTTCCGCAGAAGAAGCAAATGACTTGATTTCTGTGGCGCCTGCTTTACGAAGACGTGCGTGCGTACATTAAATCTAGAATCTAGCATCTCGTGGAAGCGCGTGCCCTTATTGGGAATCGGTACGGCAGAGCGGGGAAAGGGAAGGGGGGAGGTCTGGTTACGGTATCCCTAGGACAAGCAGCAGCGGTTTTGAGACGCGCGGCGTAAATGAATCGGGGAATCGGAATGGGACAGTGGCTCTGGGGTCATTTACAAGAGGCCGGTTTTGTCGGAATACCTTGCTGGGTGAGGGCGCAGGAGGAGGAGCATCATCATTTTAGCCCATGGGAGTCGGCCGCTTTGTCTGCTTTGCGGTGTCTATTTGTTGGGGCATGCGTGGGCATCTCATTTGTGGTAATAGAGAAACTGGTAAGGGTGCTTTTTTTATGATAGGAAACGAAAGAAATACCGATGCGTTTATACCTTCTGTTCTTTCTGAATATACTTGTATGATTAGTGCGCGATTTCTTTCTTTCTCTGTCTCTGTCTCTGTCTTTGTCTCTGTCTCTGTCTCTGTCTCTGTCTCTGTCTCTGTCTCTTCCTTTCTTCCTTCCTTTCTTTCTTCCTTTCTTCTTCTTTTTTTAATTCTTTCTTTCTCTTTTTTTTTTTACACACCCCCTTTCCCCCCTTTTCTTATAAATAATCCGCTGCTTCAACAATCTACGCCACCCCAGCCAGTGCACTCCGTGAATGCACAAGTTTGTCGACAGATACGCGCGCATTTCCCCTCGGATTCGTCCTAGTCCAGTCAAGATCTCCAGACTTTAATGCCAAACTCATCGTTTTCAGCACTTGGTCTGTTCAGCAAGGAACCTTGTCATGGTGGGGGCCATTCATTTGAGAGAAAAAAAGATGTAAAAAGACAAGACACAAAAACACTAATACTGTACATGTGATATATACAACTGATTAATAAGCGAAACGTATCATATTTATCTTGCCTGTAGGGTATCGGCTCCGTGGTGGTGAGAATTGATTCAACATTTCCAGCCAGGAGAGCGCCGGGGGAAAGGGGGGGGGGGGGAGTAAGCCTCAGCCTAGAAAAGCCTGTTTCAAGCATCCGCCCCCTCCCCTCCCCCGGGACAGCAGCCTGGGCGCACGCACGCGGCTCAGGTACGACTGACGCTGGTCGCTGTTTCCGTCTGGTTCTAGGTCACGGCGCCGCGTCCCCCCAATAATAAGCAAAAAGAAATTCGGGCCGCTCCTCTCACCAACGTGGCAGTCCCACTAATTGCACTAATTTCCATCGAATCCGCGATTTTGTTACTGAGTTATTTAATGTTATGTTGCATGTTGCGTGTTTCTGCGTTGTGCCTTCTATTGGTGTTAAAAAAAAAACCCCCCCAAAAAAACCACGCGGGAGTGACGTGGCGATTGCTTGGGTCTATCAGGCGCAGTGGCGGCCTAGGCACTAACCAACTGTTGTCGGGGGTACGCATTGATGACAGGACATGGCAAGAAGGGACTGGACATGTGGATGGATGTTGAACGTGGGCGTGGTAGCATCACTCGTTCTGAACAGAACATGAGAAGCACTAGTCATCATCTATCTGCCAGCAAGAAGACTGTCCTCCAAGACTGGGACAATGCGTCTGGTCTGGTCTGACACCACCACCTGCCAGCATTCCAACACTGGCCCCCGCTGATGCCGTCGTGTCGAGCTCTGACAGGCTGCGGGCCGAGGTGCCCATCGTGTTGATACATGGATGAGTATGGGTACGTACCTACCTAGGTAAGGTAGGTGGAATGGTAGGCCGCGACGCTGAATACAGTCGGTCAAGTCGCTCTGTGTAAAAGCCTAATCGCATTACATGGACATGGACACTTGAGCGTGATGAAGACGATTATTGGAGCTGTTTCCGTGTTGCATTGACGGGTCAAGGGTCAACGTGGTAAACGGCTGGGAAGAGGGGGACGGACGCGCACTGTGTCGACGTTGACTCGAGAGAGAGCGCCATCGGTGCTGCCGGTTGGGGGACCGCTGGACGGGGAGGACTGCTGGACGGCTGGACGGCTAGACTGCTGGGCACCTGTGGTCTGGCCTAATGTCGGTCGCACACGGGCGAACATGAACTGGTGTCAGCCGCCCAATGACGCGCTGCAGCAAACATGGAGACCGGAGCAAAAGCTGCGGCGCAGACGGCATGGAAACGCAAATGCGTGTTCCGGGCTCACACAGTGTGGCGTGTCGGTTTGCTCTTATTATGCCCCTATGACGTCTGATATGAAATCCACAGCGTTAGAAAGCCTCTTGCGAGAGGCAAATTGCAAGTGTAAAAAGCGGACAATACAGTCGATACATTTATCATCGTGGTCATGTGACCGTTTGACAAGGACTGGTCTGCATCAGGGCAAGAGTCATAAAACATACCTACAAATGATGAGAAGCCTAAGAGGAGAGGGGAAAAAAAGGGGGTAGGGGGTTCGCAGCATATAGAGAGGAGAAGAGAGATGGAGACACAGAACGAGAGCAATGGGAAACAACGAGAGAAAAAGAGATAGAGACGCAGCAAGATTGGCTTCGATGCCCACGATGCCCACGATGCCCACGATGCCGACCACCCCGTCAGACACTTCCTGTCAAATAGCAGAAAAAAAAAGGTGAGACAAAATCATCAAAACTGGTATGGCTCCAGCGTTGGCTTCAGTATGGCTGACCAACTCACGGCAAACTTGCTCTTTTCGTAGAATAACTCAACTGCTTTCCCCAGGACTACAACCCCCCCCCACACACTCCCTTTTTGAAGGGAAAAAAAGCGAGATGACTTGCCGCAGGGCAAGTCATGGGACCAACAAGACCTATGAGCACTGCACCCCCGGAAATTGAGTTCCTGTGAGACTGTTCATGTCCACGAGTGAATGTGATGCAGCTCGCACGGCTCCTCGGCAGATGGAGGAAAGTCGGCGGTTCGAGGATTGATGATCAAGCCGCATCGCGGGGCCGCTGGGAAACATGCATTGGGTGGCCAGAGATTTCCGGCCATTTGCAGCTATCACTCATTTGCGACTCGCTCAAAGTGGAGACTTCCAACGTCGCGATACCTGGAAGTGGCCGGAAATACCCAATCACCCAGTCACCTTATATGCATACATGTATATACAGTGGGTCGTAGATAATTCCGAAACTTTTTACACTAAAATTATATGGCGAAATGTTCGGGATTACCTGGAGTCACTGCCGCGGGCCTGCCTTGCTGCGAGTCTGGAGTTGTTGCCTTAGCCCCCAGAAATGAGAAACGCGGCCAACTGGGGTATTCAAGTCCAAGTCTGTCGTCCTTTTTGTTTTCTTGTTCGATGGTGCCGCATACGCCCACGCACCCATGGCCTGCATCTGACTCTTGAGTTTCTGGATCAGCCGTGGCCCTCGTGGCTGTAACATCGAGATTCCTCCCAGGTCAAGTAAAGGATACTCGACTCAGCACTGCGGTGTTGCTGTTGCATTCTGTCGTCTAGCATTTGGCATGGTAGCAGGCAGGTGAGATAGGATTGCTTGGGGATAGCTTGGATCAACATATCATGATGATGTGTGTACGGTGCCGAAATTATGCCCACGCTCTCACCATGCCAACTACCTCCCAAGGTATCTAGGCCAAGGTGCCCAGGTAATGGAGTGGTGGCCTCAGTCCCCAAGTCCATCGGTCAAGTACATGCACGTGATGTTCTCGCTTGCCTGCCCTGGCTACTGCTACGAGGAGGCAGGCACTAGGTACTCGACACCTAGGTAGGTGTCGAGTACCTAGTACCAAGGTTGGTAGTACTATAGAAAGTACGTTACATACAAGGCACTTCCGACAACGGCGGATGATTGGATGTGAGCCAGGTACTGGGTACTTGCTCCGTTATTTCGTTCTGTATCAGGCGAGTGCCCCGGAGCCTGGAGTCAACTGAGACCAGGTGACCTAGTGCCGTATATGAGGGCTTGTAGGCAAGTGAAAACCATAGGTACCTACGACTTTCACTTGCCTGCCTCTTGGCCTAGTGCCACACCACCTGCCTTGCAGGGCCAGACGGTGCGAGTCGTCCAACGAGCCTGGTCCTAATATTGGGCAATTAACCAACCAACCGCCTCGTAATAACATTATTCAATTACACACCAGGTGCATGTGTGTGTGTACATACCGTATGTTTCTGTGTACTTGCAAGCGTGGCGCGTCTGGTTGTGCTTGATGCATCCAGGGCCCGTGTGACTACCTTGTCCCAAACAAGTACCAAGTCTTCCACACTCCAGTGTCTCCGAGCGTGCATTGATTCTTGCAAGGACCAACATTGAGGCCATCCCTGGCTGCCTGTCCACGCTATGCCTGGATGGGAAGTGCCACAACAGCCCAACCCAGCGCATTGTGTCATTCGTCATCCAGGCTGCTGTCCGCCTAGCACACTCTGCATCCAATCTTCGTCTCTCTCTTCGCAGCCCAGACTTCCATTCATCTACATCTTATCAACAAGCCAAGACGAAACACCCTGCGCCTGCACGCCTAGTTTCCTCAAGGCCGCGACAAATCGAAAAGTGTGACTCGTCTTGGAATCTCCATTACGGCTTGGCTGCTGGCGAACCAGACTGTTTCGAGTTCACCGTCGTTGCCTTTCCCTTTCTTGGCCCTCTCGTGGCCAACCGCGGGTTCCGAGGCCTGCATTGCGTCCATGACGAGCCACCCACGATGACATTGCCTTCATCCAAAAGAATCCCTATTCGCCATTCGTGACCCCGTTGAAGGCCTCTTTACTTGCCCTGGAAATTCTCAACACCCCCCCTTCTCTCTCCATCAGCAATGGACAAGCAAGATGCCGTGATGCATGGCATTGTCAACAAGGCAGACCCGTCTGGCATCGAGACGTCCAACATGACGAATCACAGTGACGCGCCCCAACGTCCATCATTAATACAGCATGGTAACACGACCACGGGTAGTCAGACCTCGAAACTGTCGTCGGCCTCAAACTCAATCGTGCACGCATCATCTGTCTCCCGAGATGGTTCACCATCTCGTCAACCCCGTCGAACAACATCCTCAACACCACTGGACGGCTCCTCGTCTCGAAATAATAGCCAGCAAGATCCAAGTCCCGCGCGCCACATTCGCCAAGGAAGTCAAGATCAATACGCGACGATTAGAGCTTCGTCGGCGTCCACCACTCCGAGTCTGGGGCAACATTTTCGAGAACCCCTGATTCATGCACCGGTACCGCAGAAGCCTGGCTCCATCCCCGATCTCCCGACTGATGAACCTCGTTGGCCGGCATCACCGCTTCTGCGCTCGCCTCCCCCTCAGCTTGCGAGACCCGGGGCGAAGACCACCATAGGATTAAATGAACACGAAGCTCCAGCAATCAGCGTCCAACGAGCGAGCCCAACAACTCAAATGAGAGAAACAAACTCTTCCTTGGACGAAAGTGATACTGATGATTCATGTACTCCATCAGATTTACGAACACCGCTTAGAGGTTTGTTAGAAACAGTGCAGGAAGTAGGCAACACCAACGCGCACCCCGGGGACTCGGCGTACTTTGATGAACAGTTAAGGGACAAGCCAAGTGCGCCAGAGAACTACTCGGACAACGCCCTGAGCGACGGTGGCCGCACACTGAAATTGAAAAATACCATATCGTCTCCACCAAATGGCGCCCCTCAAATCATCATTCAGGCTGACTCGAGGAGACCGAGCTCTTTACCTCCTCCGCTTCCGTCGTCTGTGTCAAGGCAGACGAGCGCCATGTCTACCAAGCAAGGCAAAACAAAGCCAGAAACAGGCTCGACCCAGAGCATGACTGTGGAGACTGAAACTGTCGCTAGCATTCCGCAAGTAGCACTCACAACCAGCAACAAGGACCTTGGAAGTGGAACTTTGAGGGCGAAACCAAGCACGGAGACGATCAAACCCAGAAAGGAGAAGAGGAAAGTCACCAGAAAACAGCCCTTGGTCAACTCCGGCGCAGCGTCCTCCAAAGCCGACAACTTTGAGGCCAAGATTGCTAGCGCAGTAGATGAAGCAAACACTTCAGATTCCGAGGAGACATTTGTCTACGATTCGAACCCGCCCGACAATACGGAGAGGTCGAATCGTCGCTTCCACTCACGGACGCCAAGTGCCACTTCCATGGTCAGCCAGGCCGATCGCCAAAATTTACGATCTATCTACGGCGTCATGGAGGGTGGCCTGGGTCTGCATCATGGACCCGTGCCGAAAAAGAGCATGAAATTTGTCAATACATTTGGTGGTAACGTCAGTGACGGCCTCACTCCTGGAGATGAAGACGGGAAGGGAAGTGGTCGCAGCGCCGGGGGATCTGCCAGGGGAACTGTTAGGCACCACCATCACATTGGCAGATGGGGCAGACAGCCAGGCAATGGCCACGCCTCCCTCTTTGACAACGAATCGCCTTTCCCCAATGCCGCCAAGTCCAAATTTCCCTCGACCAGTAATTTACGCAACCCGTCTGCGCCACCAAGTCCAAGAAACTTTCTTACAACTCGCGGGCACCTAAACTCCAAGCGGTCCACGATGCAAATGTCTTCCAATTACGATTTGGATGATACGACGGGTGCTGATGATGAGAGGACACCACTGATCAGCACATTAAGATCATCTCGCGGGCACAGGAATCGACGAGGACCACACAATTTGCGTCAAGCGGAATCCCAGACGTACTCCAGACGGTCTTCTTATTTAAACCGCTTCGCTGCTTGCCTGGTTCTCACCATGATGTTGCTCCTAGTCACGACAGGCGCCATTGGATTCATGTTTGCTACTTCTCAGCCGATGACTGGTATCGAGATTGTTTCCATAAAGAACGTGGTGACGAGTGAACAGGTGTTGATGTTCGACTTGACAGTGAAGGCTCACAACCCCAACATTGTGCCAGTTTCAATAGACCATGCCGATTTAGAAATTTTTGCAAAATCAGAATTTGCCGGAACTGGGTCATATTGGCGGCAACATTCAGGCGCGGTCCCGTTGGACGAGTTCCACACTGTCGATGACCCGGCGAATGATCCGCCCAAGTCGGAACCTGGGACCGGTGATTCGGATAGCGATTCCCGCCCAAATGTCCTGCTCGGACGTATCGCGGAATTTGATAGTCCGCTCGCCTTTGAAGGATCGATATTTCACCAGGGCACTTCGTCCTCGACCGGAGAAATGCAACTTCCCTTTCCAGGCAACGATACCGCAGGTGGTTCCAAACGATGGGAACATATCTACCAGAACGAGTTTGATCTCATTGTCAAGGGAGTGGTGAAGTACAGCCTGCCACTGAGCTCTCATATTCGAAGTGCAACTGTATCGGGCAGGACGACTGTAAAACCCAACTCTGCCAACGATCCACCTTCCGGGCCAAACATTACCATGCCGAGCCTATGAAAGGCGCCCCCCCCCTCTTTATAAATGATTTTTTTTTCTTGAAAAAAGAAGTTGGTCCTTTTCAAGTCGTATATCCTCGGTCCCTCCTTTGAATTTGTCCTTTTGAGCGCATTTGCATGGCATGTAAAGAGATAAAAAAAGCGCTGGCGTTGGATCTTACAAATTCCAATTGCACACACAACATGATGACGACTGCAAAAAAAAAAACGCGAGTGGGAGAGAGCGAGAGCGAATGACGCTGTGGAAGAGAATAGGACAGAGAAGTGTTTTTCTAATTTCAATTTGTTCTTTTTTTCACCAGAGCTGTTTTACTTTTTCCCTTTCTTTTTTTGGGTTATAGATAGAGTCAAGCAAACGCCACAAACGAAGCTCTTGTCAAAAAACCCACGATGAACATTTCACAACTATCGCCGCGTCGAGAATGAATCCGAGGTGGCTTTTTTTTCTTCGTCTGCATTAAGATGGCAAGTCGCGATGGAAAGACACAGACTAACGAGATAAAGAAGAAGGAGGAGGAGGAGGAGAAGTATAAGTTTTGGCGATAAGAAAAGAAATGGCAAAGGACGAAGAGGTGTGCCAGGCGGTTCCGGGGGGGGTGGTGTGTGACCAACAATCCATTCTAGTGGATAATCAGGTTTCGATCGGGGAGGTTTCATTTGTAGTTTCTGCTGGTTAATAGACGTTGAGAGTGGCGACCGACTACCATTTGTAATTGTAAGGGGTTTACGATTTTGTAATTCCAAGACACAACACTTTCAAAATTCTGTAGAAACAAAAAACAGCGAGAAAAAAAACACTACAACAAAAAAAGGGCACAGAAAATTTTCTCGTTGGACGATAAAAAATAATGTCAAGCAACAATGCATCGTCACGCCTCCACTAACTAACAAAGGCATTAATTAAATGGATGGCCCTGAAATCATTGAAATAGTATAGATTTCATTTCTATGACGAGAATAAGAAGGAAGGATGACAAGGCGACGATTCGTGAGGGGTATTTGGGCGCGAAAAAAAACAAAAGGGGTTTTATTCCTGAAATTGTGAATGTCGCTAGGATTGAGTGGTTGAGAACGCCGGGACGCCGCTAGATAATGTCATGTATGCAGTTTATGTAAAAAAAAAAAGAAAAGAAAAAAAAAGTTTTCCAGATAGTAGCATGAAAGAAACCTGTTTGTGTACCCCTCTCCTCCCCTCGCATAAAAAACCCCTTCCCCCCCTTTTTTTCCCGTTCTTTTTTTCTAATGATCGTCCGATTTCATGAGAAGTGTATGCCTTCTTCGTTGAAAGCAAATAGGAGGCGCAAGAAGTCGTTTTCATCACATTTGCCAGAACGCTTGTCGGCCAGCTCGGTGACGTCCTCTAGTACCTTGCGGATCTTCTCTCTGACTAGCTCAGCCACTTTGGTCTTCTTGCGCTTGCTTTTTGTCTTTGGAATCACGACGGCGGAGGAATTGCTGTGCATCTCTTTGAAGAAGTCGGGTGCGTCGTCGCCGTCGACATCCATGCCATCGTCATCATCAGCAGCGGCATCTCCGTTGCCGTCGTCTTCCATGTCCATGTCCGCAACAGCGTCGTCATCAACAACCGTCTCATCAACGGGTACCCCGTTCAACGCACACCACGTTCGGTAGTTCTTCTCCACCATAATCAGCACTTCTCGCGTGCCCAGCCAGCTGGCCCTTAGCGTCTTGTTCTTTCGGACGAAGCAGATTCGCAGCAGGCCATCCCACTCGTCCCAGCTGACATTGGGGCGATCCTTGCCCAGTTTTGGCTCGATCCGAACGACGGAGGACTCGACCTGTGGCGGCGGACGGAAATTGTTCTTGCCCACTTTCATGATGTGCGTGATTTTGGCCCAGAATTGGGCGTTGACGGAAATTCGCGAGTACAGAGGATCACCAGGCCGGGCGGTGAGACGCAGAGCGAATTCACGCTGAAACATAAGGACGGACGTTCGGGGAGGGTTTGGCATGGCAAGCAGTTTGAAGACGAGGGGACTTGAGATCTAGTTTTTATATCGTTTCATTAGTCGCCCAGTGGTTTGATTTTAAATGAAGGTAGATCAAAATACAAGAAGAGCAAGCGAAAAATTCTCTCTCTCTCTTTCTCTCTCTTCCCTTTGACGATGAATTCCGCCGAGAAGAGATACCCATGACTGAGCTTACCTGGTATGGCGTATTTGAAATGCACACATCAAACTGCGGCAACTCGGTCTTGATGACGTCGCCCAGGATGACCTCCAGTTTTCTCTGTTCCGGCGTTCCTTGCACACGCTTGGTCACCTCGGCCGCCATGCGAGGATCCAACTCGACGCAGATACATTTTTTGGCGCGCTCTAGAATGCGGACTGTCAAATTGCCCGTTCCTGGACCGATTTCGAGAACAGTGTCCGTGGGCTTGAGATAGGCCTTTTCGACAATAGCATCTGACACACCGGGGTTTTTGAGGATATGTTGGCCAAAGTTGGTGTTAAATTTGAAGACGTTATTTTTGGATGACGCCCCCGAATTGCCGCCGGATCCATGGCTTGGTCGCTCGTACGGTGAATTGGACGCGCCATTGCGCTTGGACTGCTTCACTTTGCCCATGGCGTGTGTGTGTTTGGTGGGTTGAAGAGAGCACTCCCTCCTCTGTTTGGTTTTGAGAGTTTTGATCGGCTGATTACGATATGATATGTCGCGAGTGAGGGGCAGGTACGATTTGTTGGTCGTGGTGTCAATTGCAGAAGAGGGAAACTTTTTTGACGGATAAGAAATTACTTTATCGATAAGAAACACCCGCGCGCGCATGCGCCGCTATCACTATATGTAAGTACCTCCCTACCTGTCTAGTTGGCCCCACTCTTTGTACGAACCAGACTTCTTTCTGTTCAAGGCGCCAGACTATGATTACATATCAGACGACGCCACGACACAGACAGAGCTCTTGTTGCGTGGCAGCCTAAACATATATAATTTTTTTTTCATTTTTTTTTTCAAAAAAATAAATAAAAAATACATGTTTTGAAAGCAGAGATATTTCAATCCTGTGCTGCCTTGGTCCTCCCATCCGCGTGACGCGCATAGCGCGCTCGTTAAGAAAGATCAACCATGTCATCGAAACTCGACTTCCTCAATCAGAAAGCGCCGGAGAACTACGTGGCAGGACTTGGTCGTGGCGCGACTGGCTTCACAACACGATCTGATCTCGGCCCTGCGCGTGATGGACCAAGCGAGGATCAAATCAAAGAAGCGCTCGCCAAACGCGCTGCTCAACTCGGCCTCGGGCCCGACGGCAAGAAGAAAGACGACGATGACGATGACGACGATCGTTTCCAGGACCCGGACAACGAGGTCGGTCTGTTCTCTGGGGGCATCTACGACAAGGATGACGAGGAAGCGGACAAGATATGGGAATGGGTCGACGAGCGCATGGACCGAAGGAGAAAACAGCGAGAGGCTCGGGAGAAGGCTGAGGTGGAGGAATACGAGCGCAAGAACCCCAAGATCCAGCAGCAGTTCTCGGACCTGAAGCGTGCGCTGGAGACGGTCACAGACGAGGAATGGGCCAACTTGCCAGAGGTTGGCGATCTGACGGGCAAAAACCGACGAAGCAAACAGGCTCTTCGACAGAGATTCTACGCCGTCCCCGATAGCGTCCTCGCTGCTGCGAGGGATTCGACAGAGATGAGCACCACCGTCACCGACGACGGGCTCTCTTCCAGCGCTGCGGACAAGGCCGACGGGACCATGACCAACTTTGCGCAAATCGGAGCCGCGCGCGACAGAGTACTGAAATCCAGGCTGGAGCAAGCCTCGCGCACCAGCATCGATGCTGTCAACGGCAGCTCAACGAGCATCGATCCGCAGGGCTATATTACGAGTTTGAACAAGATGCAAATGAACGAGGCACAGGCGCAAGTGGGAGACATCAACCGAGTGCGAGAGCTCCTGCAGTCCGTCGTTAAGACGAACCCCAATAACGCCCTCGGTTGGATCGCCGCCGCGCGTCTGGAGGAACTGGCGGGCAAGATTGTGGCGGCCCGCAAGACGATTGATCAGGGGTGCGTAAGGTGTCCGAAAAGCGAAGACGCGTGGCTGGAGAACATTCGACTGAATCACGAGTCACAAAACGCTAAGGTCATTGCCCGGAGAGCCATTGAGGCCAACAACTCGTCCGTCAGGCTATGGGTTGAGGCCATGCGGCTGGAGAACATTCCCAGCAACAAGAAGAGAGTCATTCGCCAGGCACTGGACCACATACCCGAGTCGGAGGCCCTGTGGAAAGAAGCCGTCAACTTGGAGGAGAACCAGGACGACGCCAAGCTGATGCTGGCCAAGGCAACGGAGCTGATCCCCCTATCTGTCGACTTGTGGCTGGCCCTGGCCCGGCTGGAGACACCCGAGAACGCACAAAAGGTTCTCAACAAGGCCCGAAAGGCTGTCCCCACCTCGTATGAAATCTGGATTGCCGCCGCGCGATTAATGGAGCAGCTTGGGCAGGCGAGCAAGGGAAACGTCATGACAACGGCCGTACGCGTCCTGGCCAAGGAATCTGCCATGCCCAAGAGGGAGGAATGGATCGCCGAGGCGGAAAAGTGCGAGGAAGAAGGCGCGATTTTGACTTGTCAGAACATTATCCATGCCACCTTGGGCTGGGGCCTCGACGAAGACGATGACCGCAAAGATACCTGGATGGAGGATGCGAGAGCGAGCGTCAACAGGGGCAAGTACGACACGGCGAGGGCCATATACGCCTACGCCATCCGCGTCTTCTACAACAGTAGGACGCTCCGCATGGCGACGGCCGACCTGGAGAGGAACCACGGCACGAGGGAGTCGCTTTGGGAGGTGCTCGAGCAAGCAGTGGACGCCTGCCCGACGAGCGAGGACCTCTGGATGATGCTCGCCAAGGAAAAGTGGCAAGCGGGCGAAGTCGACAATGCGCGCCTGGTGCTGAAGCGCGCCTTCAACAAGAACCCCAACAACGAAGACATTTGGCTCGCGGCCGTGAAGCTCGAGTCCGAGAACGACAATGCCGAGCAGGCCCGCAAACTGCTCGAGATCGCCCGAGATCAAGCCCCCACGGACCGCGTCTGGATGAAGAGCATCGTCTTTGAGCGTGTGCAGGGCCAGATCGAGAGCGCACTCGACCTCGTGCTCCAAGCCTTGCAGCTTTTCCCTGCGGCCCCCAAGCTGTGGATGCTCAAGGGCCAGATATACGAGGACATGGGCAAAGCGGCCCAGGCCCGTGAGGCGTTCGCGACGGGCGTCAAGGCCGTCCCTCAATCCGTGCCCCTATGGCTCCTGTACTCGCAACTGGAGGAGAAGTCGGGCCTGATCATCAAGGCGCGTTCCGTCCTCGACCGGGCCCGTCTCGCCGTCCCCAAGTCCGCCCGACTCTGGTGCGAATCCGTCCGCCTCGAACGTCGCGCAGGGAACCTCGCCCAGGCTAAATCCATGATGGCCAAAGCACAGCAGGAAATCCCCAAGAGCGGTCTGCTATGGGTCGAGCAGATCTGGCATCTCGAGCCGCGCACGCAGCGAAAGCCTCGCAGTCTCGAGGCAATCAAGAAGGTGGACAATGACCCGCTGCTGTTTGTCGGCGTGGCCAGAATCTTCTGGGCGGATCGAAAGCTCGACAAGGCGCAGAATTGGTTCGAAAAGGGTCTGGTCCTGGACAGCGATTGCGGCGACAGCTGGGCCTGGTACTACCGCTTCCTGCTGCAGCATGGCACCGTGGAGAAGCGGGAGGAGGTGGTCAGTAAATGTGTGCTGAGCGAACCGCGACATGGCGAGGTGTGGGAGAGGGTGGCCAAGCATCCGCGGAATACGAGGAAGGGGGTGGAGGAGATTTTGAAGCTGGTTGCTGAGGAGATGGAGCAGATGTGATTGGGGATGAAATACTAGCGATACTCGGAATAAATAAGGGGAAATGAAAAATATGAAATCTAGGAAATGCTAAGCACCATAGTAGATGAACAAAGGGCCGACTCCTGGCGGTAATAAAGTCCTTATAAAAACAAGCTTGCTGTGTTTCTTAAGCTTTTTTTGTCCCATGGAGTGAAATGAGGGTGCTGGCAAAGGCCATATTGCACTCTTCACACGAATCACGAAGAATCACAAAGTTGGTCATTTCTGCACAAATTTGTAGCCTATTTATTACACCCAAACCCTGACTAACTGTCACTGTCGATGGTGAAAATACTTTCCGTTTGTGACATCAAGAGTAAGTAGGAGGGAAAGAGCCTCGATGCGAGGATGTTTTCCCAATATATCTGCTGCCCCCCTTTACTGTAATTCATGATCGGCCGATTTCCCACCCAAGAAACAGAAGAACGATTGATGTATTTTCCCACAAGCGCCCGACTATCGCGTCATCAGCTAACCATTATTTTACTTGCCGCCACCGAACCAGCTCAAGATGCCGCTCTTGGCTTTGGCAGCACCGTTCTCGACCGTGTGGTCAAACTTATCCACAGCCTTGATGGCCTCGGACTTGGCGTCCTTGACGTACGCCTCGGTTTGGCTCTTGATGGTTCCGGCTTTCTTGTCGGCCTCGGCCCACTGGAGGATGATGCAGGTGTCAGCGCTTTCTGTTCATGTTGCTTCCGGCTACGTCTCATCGCACGACCGATTCACAATAATGGTCATGCAGGGATCTTTCCCAAAAAATCGACAAAAAAAGGGAGAAGGAGGAATGTCGGGCAGCACGTACGGCCTTGTCAAGTTTGGCACCAGCTTCGGCTCCCAAGTCCTTTAATTCCTTCTCGGCACCGGGTTTGCTTCCAGGCATGACACCCTTGACTTTGGCGGAGGCTTTATGGATGTCGCCTGCGGTTTGAAGAGGTTAGCGCATGGTTATATTATCATCGGACGTGGGACGAAAACAGAGGGGGGGGGGGAACAAGGAAAAGAAAGCTGAGCCTGACGATGCGATGTTGGCTACAGGATCGCGATCAAGAGGGAGGGGAAATATGTGTCGCTCATGTCTGCTGGGATAATCAAGCTCCGTTATTGTGTCGAGACGACGACGTACTTTCAAACTTGTTCTCGGCGGCCTTGGGGCTGCCGCCAGCACTGTACAGGTAGTATCCGACACCACCTGCGGCGCCGAGGCCGACGACGAGAGGCAGGCGCGACTTGGACATTGTGTCTGGTAGGTGCTAGGAGTGAAGATATTTGATGGGAGACTGCAGTGGATGTACGGCGCAGGATGGAGATGACGGTTACTTTGTGTCTTGTCAAAGAACAAATAGAGTGTGAGCACTGCGTGCACTGAGAGAGCAAATAAATGGAAGGCAAGCGAGAACAACTTCTCCCAATGTGCTGAGGTGGTGTAGGAGACGAAGGGAGTCGAGCAGCAAGCCACACCAGACGGGACTCTGGAATAGGATGAGTGGTCACGGTCTGTCTGGTCATCACTGGCGAGTCGTGGCCAGTCAAGTTGCTAGGATCGGAAGAGAGAGAGAGCGCTACATGATGTCTGGTACGTGCCAAGCTCTGCTCTCCAAGTATTGCCCAGATGTCACTGGCGTCACTATTTGGCGTCCCCAAGTATGTATAATCCTAGGTGGGGACCTAGTACCGGCAGCTGGCCAACGGCACGACGATACTTGCTGAAACTGCCGTTGTCGAGCATGCTGATTCGCTGACGGCGCTTGATGACGTAGGCGAATCTCAGCTTCGCAGTCGTCGTGGTGAGACATGGACACTGTTATGATATGGCCGAGCCAGAGGAGAGGATCCGTCATGACGGCAGCCAAAACGGATCCCCCACGTTGAGAAGCTCATATGCATGTCGGAATGCTCTTTCCTTGGCTTCCGTGCAACGCAGCAATTCCCCGCCGGGCTGCTCCTGCTCTGCCTGCAGTCACCAAACTCCACATGCGGCCTCGTCACTCTCTGGGGTCTGCCTAGTGACTCTAGACTCAGTCGCCGAATGCATCTCGCAACATTCTTCTGTCCAGAGCCGATCGGCATCTTCCTTTGCGTGGGCGTCCGCGCCTGCATTCGGTTGTTTTCTTTTGCTATCATTCTTGCTTGTCAGTTCTTGGTGCTTTTTCGACCCTGCATTCCCAGGTTCTCACACTGTTCCTTGGCGTTTCCGCCGCTGCTCTCACTGAACATAGAGTTCACATCCGCATCGTCAGCATCGTCAGCATCTGCCAGCATCTGCAGCATTTTCCGGCGGCCAGCTTTTCAAACTCCTTCTTGGATACATAGCTCGCATCAATTATACATGCCGATAACGACGTCCAGAAATCCCATTGCGCATCACCGCTGAGCTTGTCATGCTTGCGTTCAGGGCCTGGCTATGGTGAAAGTTCGGAGCTCTCGCCGGGTTGCAGGCCTCAAACCTACCGACTATGACCACGAGATTGACCTCGTCAACCACGATGGAGCTGAGCATGACTCGGCTAGCACGTCCCAGTCTGCCGCAGATACCCGGCGTGCCTCTACAACATCGCCATTGCTCTCGTCCGTACCGGAAACTGAACAAGACCAAGGTCAACAACTGCAAGAGGCTTCCAGCAGTCAAAATAGTCAACAGAGTCAACATGCTCCACCAGAACAGGACGCTGCGCGTCATGCCGCTGCATCTCGGCAGCAAGTGGACTGCTTGGCATCTCAAGATCCCCTTCCTCACCCAGCAATGCAGCCATCAATCCAGATACAAGGTCAGCCTGACGCTTGCCCTCTCGTCTGTCTTCTCTCCCTCGGTTCATCTAGAGCATAAACTGACCGAGAAGCATGTATAGCTGCGACCCCTGACGTGTTCAGTGATGCGGCCCAACGCATCATACCAAAGCGCCCTCATGAGCTTCGCGAAACTGCCATTGACATCATGTACGAGAACGAGCGAGGCTGTTTCATGTGCGGCGCCGCACTGTTCTCGTCCAAAGCTCTCGGCGGACTAGATCCGTCTGCATGGAGTGAGTAGAAGTATATTCTTGAGTCAAAAAGAAAAAAAATCCATCATCTGTTAGCTGGACACATCCTGACCAGTTTCACACAGCCAATGCATATCACAAACCATCGCCAACAAACATTCGCACCGCTGTCGTTCCAGACCCGTCTTGGGAATGGATTTGGCCGGAGTGGCGGGTCAACTATCAGGACGGCGTTGATGAAGGAGGCTGGGAATACTCTTTTGCATTCGCCAAAGCCTTCTCCTGGCACACAGCCCAATGGTGGAATTCATTTGTTCGCCGAAGAGCCTGGATTCGAAAGAGGGCAAAGCGCCAAGAAATGCAAACAGACTCCACCGGAAATTTGCTCAACTCTGATTATTTTACTGTCCAATCGACATCACATACCAGGCAACGACGGTCCACTGGCAGTCTCGTTAGCAGTCGCGGAGCCAGCAGATCGAGTACGAATCGGTCAATCATGAAAGAAGTTCAAGTAGGAGGAGGAGGAGAAGAAGAAGAAGATGAAGCCTGGGAAATAGAAGACATCGAAACCTTACTGTCCGTGCTACGTGCAGCCAGAATTGATCGCGAAAAGAGAGAGGCCGTCGACAACTATCTTGAGCACGCAATAGATCTGAGTGCCCTTCAGGATGAGATGCATGAAATCATGTCCATTCTTGTGTTTCAGGCATCTCGGAGGCAGTTGCTGGCTCATCTGATGCGACAGTTTGACCAAGTTGTGCGCAGACTAGAGGATAAAGATCAACGCAATGACAAGGAACTCTTGCAGCGCAAGGAGGCGCTAGAAGGCGCAGTCAAACACGCGGATGAGGAAGTCAGCAGATTGGCTTACTGGAGTGACATCAAGAAGATGGCCGAAAGTGGCGATCTGAGACTATCACTCAACGAGGAAAAGAACTGGCTCGACACACGTCCTGGACTGGATGGCAGCGGCCCAAATGAGCCAAACCGAGGCAAGTTACCCGGGCCAAAATGAGGAGATACTGGTCGTCGACCTGGTCTCCCCCCACGTCCGTTTTCTTTCTTTCTTTCTTTTTTTCTTCATCGTATTTTTTCTCTCACTTCTCATTTCTCATCTCCCGTTCCTCATCTTGATATTTTCCGTCAACGACTAGAAGTACTCATCCCTCATAAACCGTACCTCACCTTTCAAGTGCATCTCAAATCCTCGCGTCAGTATAATTTCTTTCTTCTCTTGTTTTGTTGTATCTCAACGGGACCTTGGAGTATACGGCTTTCATCAATGGACAACATAAGCAGCAGCATATTTTGGGAACGACAGGCGCCTGTGGAAAGATTTAGAGCAGCTTTCGGCTGCTTGGGCAGGAAGCAATGCGACGCAGTCGACAAGCGAACAAAGTCATGTCGGGTCTGAGTAAAAACAATAAGGCCTGATGTGACCGCACCAATGTGTTTCAAGTATGGGCGACCCGGTGCTTGAAACCTTGATATTGACTAATAAAGGCAATCATCGTAAAGTGGAAGGGCCGTTCGTCGTGACTTCGTGAGTGCAACGTAGAGAGAAAATGTTGCAGTGCGATGTATCGAAATCTCAACGACGGGGTTGGTAGCGTTTGGCCCCATGTGGTAGGCAGACTTTGGAAACATACTTGATCCAAATACTATTCCACCAGACGTTTAGCAGGAATGAATCTGTATTCACCACTTGGCGATGAATAAATACACTTGATGGTCGGCCGGGCCACGTGACGTTGTGGGTCGCTGCGGCCACCATCCTTTACTGTTGCAGCAAACATGTCTGTCTATCCTGACTTTTTATTCAACGACCACAATGCGACTCGACACATGACCAATGTCCTCGGGGATCAAGTCAATATGGCGGAACCGGTGTCGGAACATCGCAACATCCAGGCACTATCTCCCTCTGCCTTTGCCTCTGACTCTGCCACTGTCCCGGCCACGCGGCGTGCGATTCATACAGTCAACTTCATCCTTCTCGACCAGTCACAACTTTAATAGCCATGAAGCTGTTCAGGATAATGACGTGCCAGACACAGCGGCCGTGGAACCAGCAACGGATGAGGTTGTCACCGCCTTGCAGTCTCGAGCCGCCGAGGCCGTGCAGACCAAACACGAGAGAAATACTTTTATGCGCAAGGCCTTCCGAGCAAAATCCCCCACGATCCGGAAACTAGTACGACGGAATCTCCCTTCGGCGTACGTACCAGACGCTTACCGCTATCCGATTCTCGAGGCAGGAAAGTCAAGCAGATTGATATCGAAAAAACATGCGCGCGTGCAGTTAGGATTCGACACCATCTGGAAGAAATTCGATCGAAAGATTCCGAAGTGGACGCAAACATTCAAAGTCTTGAAGCGCATGACGCCCAAGCGCTCCGAATCCAATAATATGGCTGCGCTACGAGTGATGCTTCCCTCGACGTGGAAATTTCCGGTGGAGAAGAAACGGGTAGAGTTCGTGGATGCCACAACCGGGCTGACGACCAAGCTGCGCGTCAAACCCGGACGCAAAAATCCTTCGACGTTGGTGCTGCGTGGCGAGAGCTCGGCTCTTGCCAAGGCCGCGGATGAGCTAGTCAAAGCTTGTCCAGATGTTCAGATTTTCAAGCTCGGTGATGTGACTACATGTGACTCCATGACGACACGATTGTGGCCCCCGATTGACGCTGCCTGCAGGGACTCGTCGGTGCCAAAGGGGGTGAAAGACCGTATTTGGCTGCATGAGGAAATTCAAACGCACTGGATAGACAGACCGTACGAACAGATACCCAAGCCCACATCCTGGACCAAGGAATCCTTCGAGACTTACATCACAGCCCTCGTGTGTGGCAAGTTGCACTCTCACCTGGCCTTGAAATACTACAGACAGTCGCGACAAAACGGCAAGCTGATTGACACGGACGGTATCCGAGTGCGAATGATCATGAATGCATTCGAGGATCCATCAGCGCGCAAAAGCATCACGCTGCCTATTTTCAAGATGGCCCTGGCGTTCATGACCAAGAGGGGAGGCTACCGAGCATCCGCCAATCGCCTCTTCGCCCTCGCGGAAGAATGGCATCTGCCAATAGACACGGACGTCTTCAACATTATCCTAGATGGTTATGTGTCCAAGAGAGACGCCACATTTTTCCACTGGGTTCTCCAAAGGATGGAGGAACGCTACATCTCGCCCAACGCGCGCACGTGGCTGCTCTTCCTAACCCTCGTCCAACGAGACGACGCGCGTCACCAAATCATCTCAGCCATGGATGAGTTTGGCCTCTTCGAGGATCCTGCGACGCGGCGCGGCATCGCTCAAATCATGGCCAGCCACGACTCACACGCTGCCTTCAGCGACGGCAAGACTCTTGACCAGTTCATGGCGGATCAGGCAACGCGTTATGGAGACGACTGGTTCGCCGGCGGCGCCATGCACAAAATCGTCAAGGAATTCCTGCGTTTCCACTGGGCCGACAAAGCAGCCATCCAGTCCGAAGCCTTCCAGGCACTCATGCAGCGGCCCTTCCAAGATGGCTCCCCTCCCATTGACATGCGCACCTCGTACGTCGCCATTCTGGAGAACTGTCTCGAAAAAAAGGACTGGAACACGGCGCTCTGGACCGTCTCCCACATGCAATCCCCAGAGCACACCTGTGAACTCGACCACCACATCTACAGCCGCCTCATCTCCCTGGCCATCATCACGGGCGCACCTTCCACCCTCGGCGTCCTCATCTTCTACAGCCTCCTCGCGCGCAAGCTCCGCCAACCAGCCCGCCGACCAGTCCAGGACATCCTCCTCCGCAGACTCGTCTCCAAGCACCCCGTTAAGATTTTTTCCGCCAAAATGGCCTGGATGCTGCGCAACAGCAAAGTCTCGAGCGAGGCCACTGCCCTCGCGGGCGTGGAATGGGCCATCCTCAACTCCCTGGACGGATACACGCCCGTGCAGACCCTCGGGAACATGCTCGACAAGGCGTGGAGAACCGTCGACCTTCCCCTTCTGCGAAGAGTGCAGCAGCAAAAAGAGAAGAAGCAACAATCTACCAGTCCCGACGACACACGCGAACTACCCCCCCTAGAAACACCCGACCTGGCCATCCGTCTCCGCGATCCCACAGGCCAACGACTCTCGCAAACAGTCCATCTCGATACGGCCTTTGATCCAAAAACCATGATCCGCCACCCCTCCGAAAACGCACTCCCATCTCCCATCTCCTCTGCCTACTCTCCACAGCACGAACACAAGGAACAAAACACCCACGCCTCGGATGAATCTTAATCAGATTAGAAAAAGCCCCCCCTCCCTTTTCCCCAGCGCTGTTCCTCTACGTTTTCTTTCTCCCTTTCACGCCATTCATGTACAAAGAGACCCCTCCCAGAAAAAAAGTCCTCCTATTTTAAATACCCTCGTGTTGGGATATGGCATATACCTATAGATATAGACCGCCTTCATAATACATATATGCTTGCTCATGCAAATCCATCTACTTCCTGTCCAGAACGCGCAGTCCTACTTCGCTACGTGAGTTCTAACGCGAGACACTGCTGGCATAGCAGCTAGTTACATAGAATTTATATCTATAGCTATACACACCTACGTTAGATTAATAATACTTATATCCACCAATCAGAATACTATCAGCACAACACGCGCAGTCCTGCACTATTCGTCATCGCCGTCTCTAACGCGAGATATGCTGCTCGATAGGGCAGGGGCTAGTGATGCACAATCCTGTCTACAAAGTCATGCATGCATGCTCAAGTCAACTGAAAGGGTGCGTGCTCGTGTGTACGTACGGTTCCACGGGCTGAAATGCACGGGAGTCCAAGTATATAAAAGACAAAAAACACCACTATCAAAGTCTGTTTCTCTTCCTGTTTTTGATGGGGATCATCTGCTGTGCGTTTTCCATCCCTTTGGTAGCCTCTTCCCCGCGTCGTGTGTGCGTCGCATCACAAGAGACAGCACAGCAGACACCATAACACGTCCGCACATTGAGCACTGTCCGAGGCCGAGGCGGTTACAATGCCGCCTAGGTAGATCGGTAGGCAACAAGGTAGCAGCAAAGTAGCAACAAGTTGGCAACAAGGAGTCCTGGTGGCAAGCAAGACTTGTCTATATCGCACGACTTAGATGGGTTCCCCTTGCGCACGCCTCATCGGCCAGCACACATGTCCGTCCTGTCCGTTTCTTGTCATCTTCTGCCCTCGGCCTTTGAACACTCATGTAATAGAAAAATGGAAAATGTTGAAAGTGAAACTCGACAACATGACACAGGTAAAGACAAAGATGAATGACAAGAACCAGGGCATCAAGATAGTAGAAATTAGAACAAGAGCCAACCCAGAAAACACCATGTGCTACGACTGCTTTCCATACCCACGCCCAGTTCATAAGCACTGTTGATTAGGGAACGGACCCCTATTCCATCTTCGTGTCACCGTCGGTCTCCGTTTCCGTCTTGCTTCCGTTCTTGTTCTCCCACTGCTCCTCTGCAACCGTTGTCCCTGTATGGTTGTTGTTGCTGTGGTGGGTGCTGCTGCTGCTGCTGGTGGTTGTGCTGGCGCCATTACTGTTGTTCTCAACACTCGTCGACTGCGACTCTGACTGCTGTTTCGATTCGGTGGTTGTCGTGTCGGTCTCGCTGGTAGAGCTGTTGAGACTAGAAGAAGAGGAGCTTGCTTCTTTGTCGGCCGGCGGCGAATTATTGTTCTTGGACACTTGACTCCCGAGGTCTTCGTCTTCGTCGACGTCATCGAACATTTCAGTATCATCTGAATCGGTGAGAACCTCTGTACCATCGCCGAGAAAGATGATTCGACCTCGGTTTCCACCAGCTCCAAAGCTCTTGCCCTGTCTCTCGTTATCCATATCATAACGGTCGCCGCTTTCCTCGTAATTGTGGTGAACTCCAGGACCACGAAACTCCGCTGAGAAGGGATAAATGCGGTCAGCTTGCTTCAGGATACTGCTTGAGAGCCGGACAGACACACAGTCAACACGAGGACAAGTGCCCGTTCGACCTTTGGGCCATTAGGGTTTAAGGGAGGCATGACGTACCATACTCGGGGGGAGCGCATGGGCCATCACCATTAGCGACTCTCTTGGCGATCTCCTCGTACCACTCATCCTTGGTCTTGCCGTTGAGAAATCCGATAATGGACATTGTCATGTTGTCACATCCGACACCACCAGTTTCCGAGTTGGATGCTAAGCAGTTGTCCATCATGTTCTCGCAAATCTTTTCGAGCTCTTGCTTCGCTGCAATACCTCTTCGGACAAACTCGACGACGGCCTGCGAAGATTGACAATCCCAAATACCTAGAAAACGGCAGGTTAGTAAGTGACAAAAAAAAAAAAAAAACGCCAAGCAGTACATGTCTGGCTGTGGGAATTTGGCAACTAACCATCGCAGGCAAGAACCAGGAATTCATCTTCTTCAGTGAGATCGTGTTGTTCCACATCAGGGAAGGCGGTGACAATTTGTTGCTCGGGGGGTAGCTCAGCGCTCTTTTTGAATTCGAAATCACCAATGGCGCGTGACAAGGCCAAGTTCCCGTTAACGCGACCAAAGTCGACGAAACCGCCGGCGGCTGTAATTCGATTCTTTTCGTCTAAGAAATGGGAGCGTTCAAGTGTTAGTGCGCGCATCCCTGCGAGGCGGGGCAGAGAGTGGACAAAAGGAGAACCGGCGCTTCTGGCTCAACGAACTTTCAAGTTGTGGTTTGTGATCTTGAGACATGGGCTTGGCTCGACCCTTGATGCCCAGAACACACCGCGAATCTCCTGCGTTGGCCTAGAAATATGTGCCGTGTCAGACGACGATTGCAAGCATTGACCGGCAGCTTGAAAAAGCTTGTGTTGTTCAAGGGATAAAAAAAAGTCAAGATTTTCACGTGGGAGACGACAGATTGTGTGCACATACGACGTAAAGCTTCTTTCCAGCAATCAAACTGACGCAAGCAGTACATCCCGAGACTTCTTCCTCGTATTTGGGGTCTAAATTTCAGGTCGAACTGTCAGCAACGAAGTTTCGTCGTTGGCTCGGAGAAGCCACCACAAGATATGACTCGGGCTCCTCGGGCATCAGGCCAGACAGGGCAAGAGCAGCGATGAAGGTGAGGGTTTGTGGTGACTGGCGAGGAAGAAGACGCCAAGTCAGATCGTACCGTTGAGAATGGCGCGATCGGTGGCGAGAAAGCCATCCTTGAGGCCCTGCGCGTAGTCTCCCTTTTGAAAGGTATCTTGCTTGAGGATGATGTTGTGAACATTTTCGCCGGTGAACAAGGCTACTTTATCACCACCGTGCCCATCGAATACACCAAAGAAAGAGAGTCTAGACGGGTGCACCTTGGGATCGAGGTTGGCACCAGCTGCCAGGTCGAGAACGGTCGTGTGGGAGTCTTCCATGCTGATACGCCAGCCTTGCATGGCGGATACGCCGTAGATGAGTCTGTCATCCTCGCCTTTTTCGGAAGTCTGTGGTGAGGGGCGGAAGAGAAGGAGAAGAAGAGTCAGTCAGTAAGGGTCTGCCATCAATTCAGTGCCTCTAAAGGACATGAGGTGGAGGAGATTTTGCGTTTGAGGAGATTTTGACTTGCGAGGGACGCAAGGCAAGCTTCTGCTTTCTGGTGGGGTTGTCGTGAATAGGAATGAGGGGTGGTTTTGCTCAAGCGGGAATACGACGACGGAGGTGGTGACCATGACAATGCCAGTGCCGGTGACGACGAGGCATTGCATGCAAGGATTGGGAAATAGTGTCTAGAAGGGAGGTTGCGAGAGAATTCCCGAGACGAGACAAGTCAAGAGAGACAAGAGCGGGCGCTGCGAGGGACGAACCTTTTCGACGACGGGCTCCGAGAGCGTCTGACCCATGGCAACGAAAAACTGGACAGCAGCAGCAGAGCTACTGCAAAGACCCCGGGAAATGGGGATGTGTGGAGGAGGAGAGAAAAGTCGAGCGCGTGGCAGGCTGGCAGGCAGACAGGCGTCGTAGGAGAGGAGGGCAGAAAATATCAATCAAATGCAAGCAAGAGAAGAGGGCTGCCCGGCGTCAAGGAGACGGGCAAGCGAGGGGCAGGGGTTCAATGTCTGCGGTTGGATCGGGGTATGTGAGCTCTGGTGAGATCAAGAGGCAGGACAGAAGGAGATTTCGTTGTGGTGGTGTCTGGGGCGGGCTGGCGGGCGAGTGGGTGGGTGGGTGTGTGGGTGTGTGTGCGCGTTGTGTGTGGCGCCGAGAGGAGGCAGGCAGAAGAAGCCTGGCAGAGACGGAGCAGAGACTGACTGCATGTGGACTGGAAGCCTGCGAGCCTGTCGAGCCTAGCAGCCTAGCGAAGCGGGGTATTGACGCTGTTGATATTCAGGGTCAATTGCTGTCTGTCTGGCTGCTGCTGTGCCATTGCTGCTCTGCTTGCTGTTGCTGCTACTGTTGCTGCTACTGTTGCTGCTACTGTTGCTGCCTGCTCTGCTGGGTACCTCCTGCCCGCCCGCCCGCCTGCCAGCTATGACGCCTGACTGGAGCCTTCCGTGTTAATGGCCCAGCCCAGGCCCCAGCCCCAGCTCCATCCAGTCGACATCATCCCTCATCAAATCCCCAAATTCTGATTTCTATGTATAGCTAGCCCCATGCCTGCCTTCCCTTGCCCCGATTCCCCATCACCCCCAGTGCCGCACACACCACTACGCATGCAGCGTTTTTTTTTTGTCCTCGTCCCATGTCCTTGTCGTGATTGACAAAACTCTGTTGTGAACAACGAGCCACGCATATCCACCACAGACGCGCTGGTCGGTCGCAGACTGATACACCGTATCCCACCCCATATGCATTCCATGACTGTGTTTTCTTCCAATGCGCTCATCTGGCCACTTGGTGTCCCTTGTGTCCCTCGCTCGCTCGCCCGCCGCGTCTCTCCTCCCTTCAATGTCTCCTCAGTTGCGCCAAACCCGAGCGGGATGACTGGCGACTGGCGACCGACTCCAACTCGACGTTATCAGACCTCGATCGGGCAGAGTTCAAGTCGCCACAGATCAGATAGCAACGCGCACGAGACACGAGACACGATTCCTCCTGTCCACCGGCTACACATGCACACGCATCACCTCTTGGCAGATGACTCGCGATACCAGCACTACTAGTGCCACGGAAGAGCAGATCAGTCGTCGTCATTGTACGACAGCAGAAAATCGTGGGTCCTGGCGCTGCGCTGGACTGCCCACGTCCACCTCTCCTCCTTTCTGGACGTGCAAACACCATGATGGAAAAGACTCTCCTCTTTTGCCGGTCGGCGGTGCGATGCGATGCGATGCGGCAGCCGTAGTATTAAAGCCGTGGTATTAATAGCCCAGCCTCGACTCGACACGATTTCCCCGAGCGCGTGGTGCTGGTGCTCTTTGGTTTGGTGCGTGTATGTAGCTTGTGCCCTTGTCCGGTTCACCCACTACGCAAGGCTGAAGGATTTTCGCCCCTTCCAGCCCATGCCCCCCCCCCCCCCCCTTCTCCTTCTCCCTTCTCTGCCCCATCCTCCCCTGCCTCTAGCACCAAAGAGGTACTGTCAAGTGGTAAGTGTGTACGTACATACATATATAGCACAGGCTGGCACTATCTACTCAGTATATGTATATGATGTAGGTCGCGTGATGGATGTCTGGTGGCGGACAAGAAATTTTCGAACCTCCGACATGGAAAGTATCTGCGCCAAGAGTTGCCCGTGGATGTGAAGCTGGGAGTATAACTCGACATGGAACATCTCGGACACGTAGATTCGTACAAACAGATGTACATAATACACACACACATAATATTTCCATTACTTGCATATATAAAATACTTGCAAAAATATTTGAATTCTAACGTATATACCTAAGTGGTTATATATTAATTAAGATAAATGACGAGATGCAGTCTCATCCCAGTTCTTCTCCGCGCACAGTCATTATCTCATCAGACTGTAGACACCACTGGCAAGAGACAGGCCTTAGAGATCTCGGGCTTTGCAGCTCTGCACGAGATGGACTGGAGTGGAATCGTCAAGATCGCCTGCCACCGAATCATGCAAACACCCAGAGCCCCGATCAACGTGCTCTTCCTGTAACAAAGTCGTCTTCATCGTATGCCTTGCCATGTGCGATGTGTGACATTGGCATCTCACGAAAACGACGCCAACAGCATGGACAGATAACATGATAAGCAACCCACTACCCCCCCCCCCCCCCCCCCCCCCCCCCCCCCTTCTTCCCTCTTTACCCCCCAAGCTCTTTTTTTGTGCTTGCTTCCTTCATATTTCGTTGCAGGTACTGAGTAGTAAAGAAAGCCACATTTATTGGTATCATAGTTATCACCAGTGGTGAAAAAAAAACGACAAAAAGGAAGAATAAAAGAAGGAGAAAAGAAATCGACGCTGAATGAGAAAAGGAAGACCAATGAGTGAATGAGAAAAGAACAGATAGAGAGAGACTCCATGTTTTGCGTTACAAAAACACCTTAAAACTTCCATCAGAAAGCTTTGCTGCATGCTTTCGCATCCATTCGGAGGCGTCGTCCTCATTGTCGTCGTCTGCAGCAAATCCCCTCCCGCCGGACATTTGAGCATTTTGCACGCTCGAGCCACTCATCTTGGTCATGATAGTATCAGATAGCTCTAGCTGCCCAGAGGCAAGTGGCGAGCGACCCTTGTGTCCCCAACGACTGGGCGACTTCAACTCCAGGCTAACAGCATCAGATGTGCTTGGTCGTGGTGATTGGAACGGCAACTCCCCCACGAGCTCCTTGCATGAGTGTTCATTTTTCATCGGACTGCGTTGGCCAATAATCCTCCAGTTCTCGGCGGATGCAAAAGAAAGATTTGTCGCGGCACTCTTGCCGCTTGACGAACCAAGGTTTCCTGAGCTCGCGAACCCCGCTGCATTTGGTTTATTCTGTTCTCGTACACTCCCACTGACCTCGCTGTCCGCCAAGGCGACCCAGTTTGGATCCGAAACGTCTTCTCTGGCGGTAGAAGCTGTGGCCCATCTGGTGAGGGGACTAGTGATACGATTGGCGTCGTCCTTGATATGCGGTAGAGCAGCAGAGCTAGACGTCATGCCTGAGTTCCCGTCGACGCTGTGATATGACAGAGGGGATCGACTCGGCTCGTATGCAAAGAGGGGATTTGGCTGCAAGCTAGGCATTTTATTCCGAGTCGGGACGCTTATGCCCAGAGCCACGTCTTTCTTGTGGGAAGTATAGTCTGCGCCAGGGAGGACTTGATGAGTCGATTCCGCATACGTCATGTAAGTCCGCCGACTGCGGGACGATCCATTACTATTCGCGAGGCCACTGCTGCCTCCTTCAATCGTCACCCAAGACTGCCTTCCGTCCTCGCTGTCCACGTTGCTCATGCTACGAATGGTGGTAGTTCGCGCCGCGTTTACCATCATGCTGTGTGGTATCCCAGAAGTGGACAGATCGCCGAGCGTTTCTGAGCTCCTCCGCTGAGACGACATGGATGAATTCTCATCGGCGAATGAGGCTTTACTCGGTTTGGAAACCAATGTCTCTGTATGTACATGAGAGCCGCCGCTGCCGCTGCCGCTGCCGCCGCCCATGGCGGTTGCTTCTCGCATCGAAGGTTCAGACCCATTGATTCGAAGAGAACTTGGAAGAGGGCGAGAAATTTTGGAACGATAGTTGCTGCCCAGGTAGTTGTCTCTGTTGTGACGCCGACGAAAGTAGCACACCAGGATCATGAGCAAAATAGCCACAAAAATCACAGGAATGATGGTGGCCAGAAGTATTTCGCTGGTGCTGAGATGGCCTGACTGTGTTTGAGCCTCATCGGAACCAACATCTTTTATGCTGGTCGCAGTGGCAGTGGCAGTGGCGGGGGTAAAGGCTGAAGTCCCTGTAGTTGTGGTGCCGTCGACAGCGAGGAAATTGACGTTGATCGTTTCGTTCTCTGTGAGATGAGAGCTTTTAGAAGACGCGCGGATGGACATCTTGAAGCCTCCGTTTGACGTCTTCGGCACTGTTCCAGAAAGCTTCAGACCGTCCAGTTTTAGCCAATCCTGATTCGGGCTCGTGGACAGTGTGACAACGACATCGTTAGGTTTTCTGAAATACTTGGCGAGATCGAAATCTAGTTCACTTCCAGGTCGGACCTGAAAGTCTTCAATCGTCGACTCGAACAGGCCAGTTGCCACGTTGACCACCATGAGAACATCGAGGTTGTCTGAAAAGCTGTCTTTGAACGTTACAGTGAAGTTGCACGCGCGATCCCCATCTCTTGGGGTTCCGTGTAGCTTCCAAGATTTTTGATCAAAGGCCAGCCAGCTTGGTATGTCCTTTACCACCACTTTCAGGTCCGGGTCGCCCGTGGCAACTTGCTTGCCATCAAGCTTGATTCCCCTTTCTAGGCCATCGTAGCTCACCTCAGAGCCGCGGCTCGCGTTGAGCACGACAATTGGGAAATCAGTCGTAAGCTTATGGCTTCCCACCACGATCGAGAACTCGAGTGAGGAGGCGGAAAATCCTACAATATCAGATGCCACTAGATTGAAGTCGAATGCATGTGGTGGTTGAAACAGAGACTCGATAGGCGGCGTCCTCCCGGTGAAAGTCAAGGTCGACGCATCGAACTTGACCCAAGCTGGCAAAGGGCTGCTGTCTCCGGATACAGCGTAGTAGTTTAGGCCGGACATCCCAAATGTGTCTTTTTCGAATGAGAATTTGAAGCTCGTAGATGGGTATGACAAGATGGAAGATGGAGCAGAGAAATTGCCGAAATTTCGAATCTGCTTTTCGAGAGGAATCTGGACTTGAGGAGCTGATTGTCGCGAAACCACGACGACTGCGTTCATGGAAGTCGAGCCCTTTTCGTCCGTTGCTATGATGTCGACCTTCTGCCCAACTACTTCCCCCGGAAGGACTTCTCCATTCTTTGGGGTGCCAAACAGGCGCCTCCCCTCGCTATCAATGGACAACCAGCTTGGATGATCGCCGAGTGAGTACGAAATTTTTGAATCAGACCTGAATGTGTATGGAGAGAATGAGTAGGAAAAGAATTTGTCTATCCTGGCAGCAAGTGGAAGCTGCGCGTTGAAAGGAAAGCTGATGGCAGGCTGGCCGTATGCTAGATGGGCGAGGGGCCATGAGGCCACAACCGCCAGCAGTAAAAGCATCACGAAGCACGGAAATGGAGACTCGGGAACCACGGCTGAGAAGCGTCGTCTTAGAGATATGTTGATAGAAAGTTTCACGTCACGAAGCCATAAACGATGGGCAATTGACAGTCTCGGTAACGCCTGCAAAAGAAGATGACAGGAAAAAAAGAAGATGATTCAAAAAAGAGATGGAGTGAACGAAGGAAAAGAACAAAACGGTCTGGAAACAAGAAGCACAGATGAGACGCAGGGCAATACTCGCAGCAGTCATCGTCAAGATTCTTTGGAAGCAGAGCTACCGGCCTCTTCATTCCTTACACATCCCGTTCGAAGGGTTCTTGTGCGGGCCCAGAGAGCGTCTTCGACGAGCGGCGCGTCGACGGAACATAGGCACGGGAGCTTCATTGCGACAAGAGGCGCAGTGTCTTGGAAAGGGAGATGGTAGTCAACGCGCTGGTCGAGCAGCGCGGGCAGCGCGGGAACCAAGGGCTGGGAATAATGGAATGCGGCATTCCAGATAATTGGCGCTGTCGATGGCTGGAAATATGGCTGAAGGTGAGACCATTGAAAGTTGCATCGCGGCCGCGAAACAAAAAGGCACGTACCATCTGATTGATGTATTGGGCCGAGTGATTATCGGTAAGTATCAATGACCTTGTGCCCTTTCTTGCGCACCAACAAGGCTCTGCAGCAGGCGTATCGTTGGAAGCTTGCGCCGTGTCCCAAATGCCGCTCGTGCAGCAAGGGAGGATATCCCGCAAGTTTGTGCCAAGTGGGCTTTGAGGGGTTCCTGAGCGACTGCCCTTGGCCATAAAATCCAATTTTCAATAAATGATTGTGTCAAGGCATGTACTGGAATAAAAGGGTTCTTGACAACGCGAAACGCGTGAAATGGCCCCATACGTAATCCATCGGGCATCGTTGTCCTCCAAGCTTCAATGTATAAAATTTCTCCATGTTAGGTTTTCTTTTCTTTACCACTTGATGCGTCTCCCATATCCTTTCGTCAGCCCGGATGAGTTCCGTGTTTGGAGATGATGAAGTCTCTCCGATAAGACTCTTTGGATCCCGGACATGGCGATGGAAAACTACCACGAGTAAAATGTAGTGGAATGGCATCCGAGATGGATCTGGGAAAAGGATGTCAAATTGCATTGAAGCAGTTGAGGAGGGGTTTGTGGAACCAGACTGCACATCAAATGTATCAAATGTATGTGTATTAAGAACATTGAATGTCTGGTCCGCTAAGAGGGGCACTCAACAGTGGTCATTTGTGGGTTGCGCCTTCCCATCTGGTGAGTGTGTCCTCTGCAAAGGACCACGTTGACGCTAACCTACAGTGGGTCGTAGGTAATTCCGAAACTTTTTACACCAAAATTGTATGGCGAAATGTTCGGGATTACCTGGAGTCACTGTACCTAGGTACCTTGCCCGACCTTGTATCTCGCCAGACCAGACGTCCATCGCTGATGGCAGGCGGTCTGGTAAATCGCAACCTGCAACCTGGGGATTAACCTAAATTGGTCTGTCAAGACGACCGAAAAGACGGGTATCGAGCCAACTCCAAGAGTCCTGTTCTGTCAACATGAGTCGGTCGCCCTCGCCGCCGCTCGATCCACTCGTGATCAGCGAGGACTTCACACCGTTGCCCGACCTGAAGCAGGCGGGAAATGCGCACATCGATTTTGACGGCCAACTAAGCACACCTCTGGAATATCATGAAGATGTAAGGACAGGTTGCGGAGGTCAAACCTGGCCCGCAGGATTGGTGCTCGGGAAACATCTGCTGCGATATCACAGAGAGCAGATGCGAAATGCTAGAATGTGAGTTGCTTATTCGAATCCTTGCAGATATTTTCACTGGGATATTTTGCTCCGTGGTGTGTGGTGTTTGGTATCCTTTTTTTTTCGCTGGCCCATATTTCGCCAGTCAGAAGCAGAAAGTATTTGTCCCAGAGCTGCATATCCAGGCTTCGCGCTTGCCGCTCGCTACTCTGTGCAATGCAGAGCATCAGATATAGTCTCTACGAGTTCCGAGGGGACAAAAACGTTCTTCGACCATCGCACCTTGTGTTGCTGGTGTTGTGCTGATTGGAGAATGCTGACCAACAATGCAGACTAGAGCTTGGTGCTGGTGGTGGGCTCGTTGGCCTTGCTGTGGCGCTTGGGTGTGGCGGCAACACCAGCCTGTTAGTGACGGATCAGCAGGAAATGTTTGATCTAATGGACACAAATATCCGTTTGAACAAGCTGGAGGGCAGAGCCAAGGCGCTGATTTTGAATTGGTACGTTCCTCGTCATGTTTGTTCTACGTGCTGTGGCTGTTCTGCTCTAAGAACTGAAATCGGCATGCTTGAGTATTTTGCCTCGTTGCACTTGGTGTGCATTGCACTGACACACATATAATTGCATTCTTCCAAATTTTAGGGGTGAAAGCATTCCCGAAGAAGTTGTATTACAGAAGCCCAACGTCATTATTGCGGCAGAGTGTGTCTATTTCGAGCCGGCTTTCCCTCTTCTCATGCAGACATTACGAGATCTCTTTACCTTGAACGATGAGGCAATTGTGTATTTCTGCTTCAAGAAGCGGAGAAGAGCCGACATGCAATTCGTCAAGCTGGCCAAGAAGGCGTTCTTGGTCGAAGAACTATTTGACGAAGACCGGCCAGTCTTTGAACGCCAGGCATTGTTTCTCTTCTCATTTCGGAGGAAACCAACCCAGGCACGGTCTTGCCCTCACGCTGCACGGGAAGACAAGACGACAGAGACTTAAACGCGTGCTTCACTAGAAGTGACGAAAAAGTGCACAAGAGGCAATAGAAATTTTCCCCACCAGAACTTTCAACACTGTCATCGAGACAAAACTTATGTCAATCATTAATCAATATCGAAAACGGAAAAGAATGAGCAATTCCACCATCGCTTGCACATATATATTATATTTTTTCGTAATACAGCTGTTGTGTCATGTGCGTCACAAAACTGCAAGGCACAGTCTGATTTGACGCTCATCGTACGCCAAGCCGCGTACAAAATTGGAAGACAGGCACGGGGAGAAGAGTCACAGCAGCTGAGCAGCTGAGCATTCGAGCAAAGGGCATATGAGCATCTGAGCATAAGAGTGCGCGTCTCGAATGTGTCATCTTTGCTCGAATGCGGGTCAGCAATTCAAGTAACGTAGAGCTTCTCATACAATATCAACATCAGCACACAAAAGTGCAAAAGCCGTTGCTACTTGCCCACAAGCCAAAGAGCAAACACCACACCTGCTGACCGCATGGGCATCGAGGCAACGAAGTCATGATTCTAGCCTGTGTTGGGGACAAAAGCATGCAATACAGTACAGCCAGAAGCCCTAATGCACAAACGGGCGCCGGGAGTCAGGCGCTACGGTCTGCGACGCTGCAGGCGCGAATACATCCATTTGTGGCCGCATCTCCTATGTGCTCGATGAGGGGACGGCCGATGCGGGCAAAGCATGATGTACAATACAGTCTGGTGTGGTTCAGCTTGCACTACAGCGAGATCGTGTCCGACCACGGAAATGGGCAACAGCGCCTGCCACCTGCTGCGCCTCGACCGAGTTGTGCGCCGGATTCGTTGGAATGATGTCCCGTCCTGCAAAGAAACCTCGTCGTCGACAACCTTTGAAATTGTGGCGTGGGAGACAACGTCAGCACGAGACCAGTTGAATTGCGACATCGGTAGCCAACGACAGTTAGCGCGATCAGCCCTTTGAGTAGAACATCGATGATGTCTGGTCTGATTCTGTATTTCGGACTTGGCGACTGTACCACAGTACTACGGCAGCACGATCATGTCATGTCTACTGTGCCCATCTACCTTAACAGTGCATGCGCACGCATCCATACATGTACATCTGCACATGTATGTAAATCAATGCATATGTACAGTATGTATTGCAGGGCACGTAGCGTATCTGGCCAAGCGTGAGGGCTAACTGAGCTCCTACGCTGTTTTAGTTCTCATCAGTGAGCACCAACATGTTTGTCTCGGACTGACGATCTTGTGGAGTCATGATGGATGCTCCAAGTACGTAGGCAATGTACATATGTACATACTCCTGCAGTGGATTCCAGGACATTTTGAGCATTTCGTCGAACAGTTTTGGAGCAGGAAGTTTCGAAATCGACTGCAACTCACGTTATACTTGGGCCGTGAAGAAAGTACCGACGGGAGGGTATCTTATTTCCTACTTAGGAAGTTACGCTGTGTCGTAGCCAATTCCGACTTTTTTGCCTCAAGACAAGGACAAGATCAGATATCAAAATCTTCGGAATGACCTGGACCCTCTGTAATACGACGGACGACCTGCACTAGGCGATTAGCCTCCATGGATCGTGGAGAATATCGCGCGCCAGTGGTTATCGTTGGTGTCTCCACCCCATTACGGCTTTCCATGTACTAGGAGGTCTGAACAACTGGGAAGAGGGTTTTTCGTTCTTGTTCTCGGCCGATACACGGCGGCAAATGTGAGGGGATTATAACGAGCCGCAGGATGATAAGCACGCGGAGAAGAAGAAGAAGCAGCAGTCGAAGAAGAAGAGGAGGAGGAGGGAGAAGGAGAAGAGTAAGAAGAGGAGGAGGAAAAGTCGGAAGAAGAAGAGATCCAAATCGTGACGTGGAATTCACAACTCCAACGCTATCATGACTCATGAAGACCACTCCGTCTACCGTGTCAATAGTAGACATGGTCCGCAGTGCAGACCAGACTGCACACCACTTTGCCAACGACCGGCAGCAACGAAAGCCAGGAGGGGGCCCAAATGCTGTGGAAGAAATGGAAACGAAAATCGAGTGCATAAAGGGCTGGGAAGGGGTGCCTCGTCTTGGAAACTTGTCGGCTCAGCTGCGCAGGCACGGTAACGCGCTATTGGCCAGGTACGGTACCTGAACAGGTCTTGGACCACGTTGGACCAAGCAGCGCCAGCAACTTGACGCCAACAACGCCATGGTTACAGGGCGGATCGAGCAGGGCACCAATCAAGCGTCGCAGCGCCGGTGCACTAGCCGCCAGCACGCACGAGGTCTGGTGCGAGTGGGCTGAGTGGGCTCGCGGCTGCCATGCCGGCCACGCCAGGCCCTTCCATGCAACAACGACCAGCCAGACAGACAGCCAGACAGACAGCCAGACAGACAGCCAGACAGACAGCCAGACAGCCAGACAGACAGACAGCAGAGCAACAGGACACGGCTGGGTAGCCACGATGGGTGACTGACCAGACCGACCAGGTTTTTCTCTTTTTTTTCTTGCAGCTGTCAGGCAGCTGTTGGTGTGGCCACTGTTGCCTGGCCCCATGGAAACTGACTGGAGTACAACGTGGCACTGCCTTCACGGAACATTCCCACGATGCCGATGGACTTCCGAAGCAGGCTATTCCATTCACTGCTGCTCTCCCAGCCTTGTCGTGATTTTTTTTTAATTTTATTTTGTATTTTGGGGTTATAAATTGTGCTTCATTTGCACCGTTTTCAATTTGCAGCCAACTTTCCTGTTGGTACGACCAACCTTTAAAGGCAAGCAAGCACCACCAGTGAGTGACCAGAACAGACCAGACTGGACGATATATAGCATGCATAATGGCACCATCCAAACTGGCACCCATGCCGGCCGCTCTTGCCGCTTATTGCCCAGTTCCTGACCAAGCACCTGGTTCTCTCCCGCCGCCCGGGCTTTTTTAGGCAGTTCCCGGTGCTGCTACTTGCCAAGAAATGCCTACCGGGGGGTCCTTCAGCTCCACGAGCAGACTAAAGGAAGGAGGGGGTGGCGAAGGGACTGGAAAGAGGGGGGGGGGTCCATGCAGACAGCCGCTATGCCTGCCCAGCAGTAAGCAAGCAGTGAGCACGGAGCAGCCATCAGTGCTTTTAGTTTTGCGTCTGGCCTGGCCTGGCCTGGTCTTCCGCGTTTCTGTTTTCCAGCGTGGACGTGGTACCCGTCTGCTTATGTTTCATTATTACTTATTCCCCGTCTTTCCCTTTCCTCTTTTGTTTGTTTCTTCCTCCTCTTGCTCACTCACCACCACCGCACTTTCCTTCATTTAACGACCTGAGGTCTCTCGCTTTTATTTGATTTTTTGGTCACCACGGGCAGGACTCCCCCGCGTATACACTCCTTCGCTCCCAACTATTGTTCTCGTGACATAGTCCACCACTGCTGCTGCTGCTATTTCTCAAGAGACAACAAAGAGGAAACTCCCAACCCATCAAGCCCGCTTGAGCCATTCCTTTTGAAAGATCTCTTATACAGTACCTATCTATCCACCTACGGCCTACCTACTCAGGTAGAGACTCACCAACTCGTCAAGTTTGGGAACCCAGCCCCCGTGACGACTTCGTCTCCATCTCGGCCACATCATACCGCTCGCTCAAGGAAAGAATCCTCAACTACCGTCATCATGAGGTACTCTACTCTCGCTTATGCTGCCATTGTCACGATGACCGCTGCTCAACCATTCCATGGAAAACATGGGCGTCTCCACGCTGCTCGTCGAGTCGCTCCACGCGAGATAGTCACCGAAGTCGTTTGGGTGACCGAGATTGAATATGTCACTGAGGTCATCGATGTGACTACCACGTACTGGCTCGGCAATGGAGCGGACTCTACACCAACGAGCAGCCTACCTGAGGAGTCCCAGGGTAAATTTTACGAGACGCATGCGCCTCCACCTCCTCCCCCGGTTCCTACCACGGCTTCGTCGTCTGCATATGTGGTTCCTCCTCCGCCTCCTCCTGCACCTACCTCTTTCAGCTCTGTCTATGCTGCTCCGCCACCACCTCCTGCTCCCAAGCCGGTGAGCATGCCCGGTGCTGCTGCCGCGCCTCCTCCTGTTCCTGCCGCGTATTCACCTGCGCCTGCCGCGTATTCGCCTGCGCCTGCTGCGTATTCGCCTGCTCCTGCGCCTGCGCAGAGTGGCAACGGCGGCGGCAGCAGCAGCAGTGGCAGTGGCAGCTCTGCTAGTTCTGTCTCCGGTAGCCACAAGGGTGATTTAACGTACTATGCCGTTGGCTTGGGCGCTTGTGGTGAGGATGACAGCGGAAAAGACAACAGCGCCAATATTGTTGCTCTGTCTCACCTCCTGATGGGTACACAGTCCAACGGCAACCCCATGTGCGGCAAAACCGTTACCATTCACGGCAATGGCAAGTCCACTACCGCTACTGTTCGGGACAAGTGCATGGGATGCAAGATGGACGACCTCGATGTTAGTGAGAAGGTCTACAAGGAGCTCTACGGTGGTCTTGACACTGGACGCATGCCCATTAGTTGGTCTTTCAACTAGGCGGTGGTTTTTGGATCTTCCATTCAAGGTCAAAGGGCTGGTCCCTATACTTGTGCGGTGCACGGCGCAAGCTCATCCCTTGGTTCATTCGGACGAACGCCAGGACGTTCAGTGATATCCTCGCATAACGATTCATGACCCTGGGCGGGAGTTTTTGTTCTTTCATTTTATCACCTTTTTTTTTGTTTCTGGATCACAATTTCTGGCGTCAGATGGAATTAGTAAATCAGGCGAATTGAGACAGAAAAAGCACTACCGAGAAAAAGAATCGATGATCATTTTTTAGAATTACCCCGGGGCATCTTTTGACCCAGGTAGATCCCGTCTCTTCTTGGTCTTTTTGTGTCGTCGACGCGACAATTTTCCCTACCATGGAAACCCAGAGAATACCAAAACGAACCAAAAAACAAAAAAAACTCTGCTTCTTATTTCCTTGTCTTTCCATGTATATACTTTGTTTGAGGGGCTGTTGCAGGAATCTGGTCCGCCTCCAGGAGTCCCTTTATTTAAGCAAGATAGTTGCCGCCATGAAGTGGCAAATACAAAAGAGGCTAAACACTTCGTTGAGTACAAACCAACCCCGTTCTAAATCCGGGACGAATCCACAATCCTATTTTCACGTCGTGCATGATTGATTCCCCACTTGCAAGCGAAATGGAAACCCCACACCCTGTTGTTCTCTCTACAACTGAAAGGGGCTGTGAATACTGACTGACATGGCTCGCGGAGTATACATGACAGCATTCATATGCGAGACAGACAAGATCAAGCATTACATTGTCCGACAAGAATAAAGATCTGCAGGCCACTATCACTGCGAATGAGAAGGAAGAAAAAGTCATGGTCAAGGGACGAACGAAAAAGGAAAAAAATGGGGAAAAATGGGAGAAAATGGAGAAAATGGAGAAAATGAAAAACAAAATGGGCGGAAAATGGGGGAAAAATGGGCGGAAACAGGGGCGAGGACGGGGAGGGGTTTAAAAACGCATCGCTGTGTATTCATTCTATTATGTATCTAAAGTCAATATTAAACACGGGTTTACAAAAAGCTCAACAGGTCCTCTACGTAGCGCCTCGTGTCGAGTCCTATTCCCTGCACCAAGTTGCTGGCGCGGTCGGATGCACGCCCTGTGTCTCCTGGCGTGAGGTCCGCGAGACCGACATGGTCGCTTGCGCGTCTGAGGAGAAAGATTTCCTTGCTTACGGGTTGGTGGCGTTCTGGCGGGTCTGTTTCGTTTTCCGATGCGTCTTGATGAGTGTGGCGGTGGGGGGTTTGGGTGTGTGCATCGTCGTCGTCGTCGTCGTCAGTGTCACTGGAGACTAATTCGGTCCTGTCGAGGAGCCTTGTCCACGTGATCCACCATCCGCGATTGGTCTTTTGGTGTCTCTCCAAGTCGGTGTGTTTGAATCGTGTGTGGGCATGGACTGTGAGGAGATGGAGGTGCGAGCTGATGGCGTCGGCGCGGGACCAAACTCCGTCGTCGTCACAGGCATGCGCATCGGGGATGTTGGGGATGGTGGAATGGATGGTCAGGGCGGGGGGGTCCCATACGAGGTTGTATATATTATTGTTGGTGGTGGAGCGCGAATCTGCTGCTGCTGCTACGTCGGGACGGTAGGCGGTGCTTGCGAAAAGAGGCTTCTTGAGCGGAGAAAGCTGGTGGTGGAGCGATCGGTAGAGGGACGGCCAGGCGAGGGAGTCGGTGTGGAGGCGGAAAAGGAACGTGAAGATGAAAGGGCGGTTGACATAGACTACCACCCGAAGCTTCTCTGACTTGTTGAGGTCGTGGGAGTTAAAATAACCGGGGACCATGCTGCCTGCTACTTGGGATGGAGCCAGCACGCTGCTGGGGTGTTGGAAATCACGAACAAAGGTGACGTCGGCCCGCGTCGCGGGTTTGTGCTCGAGCTCGACGTTGACTGTGCGGACGACAGTGCGGATATCGGGGCCTGAACAGGCGGAGTCGGAGGAGTCGGAGCCGGAGCCGCAGAGGTCGTCCTCGATGGAGCCCCTGAGTCCGATGAGGTAGTAGCCCTGTGTTTCGGAGATAGTTCGGTGGAGGTGATAGGGACGAGAATGGGGACGCGAACGCGGTGGCGGTGGCGGCGGCGGCGGCGGCGGCGAAGTTGTCTCTTGAGAGGGTTTGGATGTGGTTATAGACGTGGTGGACGTGGTGGATGTGGCGGCTGCAGTCGAGTAGTGCGGATCGCTGTGCGAAAGAGGTTTCCCCGGTATGGTCCAGTATGAGCCGTAGCCCAGTTTCATGTAGCTGAGCATTTTGTCCAGCTTTCCGTCTTGTGGTTCTGCTGTATCTGATGTTAATGGCGCTTCTGCGTTTGTATGCGTGTCTGCTTCTGCTGATGTTGCGAGCGCCTCTTGGTCTTGATCGACTTGAGCGGCCTCAGGCTTCTGTTGCTCCTCAATGTTTTGTTCCGTCTCAGACTTATCTCCTGCAGGCCGTTCATTCTTCTTCTGTGCTTGGTCTTTGGGTGCATTCTTTCTCGTTGCAGAAGGCGTTTCATCTATGGACTTTTTCCCTCGTGGAACACGCGCACGTGCCCTCCTCGAAGACGTTGGGCTCTCAATCACGCCGTATGCGTGATCGCCCCATTGGTAGAGATCCTCCATCCAATGCGTTAAATCCCTCAATGACTTTCTGCTCAACGCGCCGACGCCCAAAAAGATTGCCCCGTCCTCAGCGGCAGGCTCCTCGCCCGTACCCAGCCACCGCGGCGGCGGCGGTGATAATCCGGCTTGCTGTTCTCTATACCCCTTGGCATCGTGAGCGTTTTCGCGGGCGTGAACGTGGGCGTGGGCGTCGGCTTGGGCGTCGGCGTCGGCGTCGACGTCGACGTCAGTGCCAAATTTGGACACTACCAGATCGACGAGGCCTTCAATTCTTCCAACAAGACCCTCCAGTACCTCACGCTCACCACTACCACGCTGCTCCTCACCGACACCAACCCCTAGCTCGCCCGAAACAGCAACGTTGATGCCGCCAAAGATATTGCGCGCGGGATTCCCGTGGAGCATGACGGTCCACGTGGAGAGGAACAAGTCCCAGTATCGACCGATGGCGGCCACGAATTTGGTACGTCTTTTGCGAACAAATAGGGAACTGAGCGAGGTATCATGGTGTAAGAGAAATGTGCTATGCGCACGCAAGAGATCCCGCAAGAGGAGAGATGCGGGTTTGACCTCTCTGCTCGAGTATTCGTATTTTATCTCTTGCTCTTCCTTGGCAGTTTTGACAGGTAAGCGCGGCGGAAGGGGGAGTTGAGTGAAGCTGATGCTCTATATCGCCCAGTCAGCCTGTTCCTGTCTTTTGAATTCTTTGCTCTCTGTGCTAAAAAAAAAAGCGAGTAAAAGAGAGATGCCAGACTCCAAAGATGACTTACAGCAAGAATCCACCAACCCGGCTCCAGCTCATGCGTGACGATGCGGCTCTTTTCCGTATCGACCGAATCCAAGGATGCACCGTCGGCGAATCCACGACTGAAGGTGATGAGGGCCTGCGCAAGACCAATCTGTCGCAGCCGCTCGTTCCTCTCTTCCTGAGAGATGGCATCGGTAGGACGCCCGCGGGTGCGCCTCTTTTTGTTGCCCGCATGCCGAGCCTGCTTTGTGTTCTTTGTGTTCTGTGTGGACATGGACTCCGAGGCATAGTAGACAATCTGATCGTCAAGGGTGTCGTCTGTTTCGCCGAGGCACGGGTTGAAGATGGCGAGGAATCCGAGCTGTGCTGGGACTATGGCACCGGGCGCTGCTGCGGTGGCAGTGGCCATGGCGGAGGCGTCTTGGATCTGACGAGCAGTAGTACTCTTGCGCGCCTGCGATGTGCAATCATTGAGGCCAGGCTATCGTCTCCGTATTCTGTGCTTGTTGTGCCGGTGTCTTTGCCTGTGTCCGAGTTGTATTGTGCGTGTACCCGTGCCTTGTCGACGTAACGGAGATGGAACGTGGTTGTGAGACTGCGTTGCGTGTCGTGTCAGGGAGATCAGAGCACGCTACTGGCTGGATGGTGGATGCGGGGGGGGCACAGTGTTGGGGAGGGGTCAGATAACATGTTAGGAGAAGAGGACGAACTGGAGTCGGTGTCCTCAGTCCTCGAGCGTCCTCGAGCTGCATGTGGGACGCTGAGGTGGGGCAGAGTGTGGAGCTGACTGGCGGCACAGCTGTTAACGGCTGGGGGGCGACCGGAGCAATTGATCGGAGAGATGTTAACTTGCACGCAGGGGGCCCAGGGAGGGGCCAGGGAGGGGCAAAGAGGGGCAGAAAGGGGCAGAAAGGGGCAGGGGTCGAGCCCACACGAGGCTGGGGCGACTAGATTGACCAACCCAGATACGACTGGAATCACATGATAGGATAGATGGATTTGGACGGGGGAGCGTCAACGTCAAACGACTCAACCGTGACTTTTGTCCGTCTTGCCAAGATAAGAGATTCCACATTTCGCGAGATACTACCACGCACACAATACGAAACTCCCATCAAAATGCAGTCTACACCGGCAGCATGCCCACGTGGTCGTCAAGCTTTAGCAGCCCTCCATTTCCATCCGCATTTCGGATATGGTGTATTCGTGGCCAGCACGCGGCGATCCTGGGCGTGCCGGATAGCAAGGCTTTGCGAGATGTGAGATGTCTTCCCTCTACCTACCATGCTTGGAAGATCTGGAAGTTTCGTCGGGCGCGACATTGAATATTTGAATGCTGTTGGGGATGGGGGGGGGGTTGCAAATGAGCTCGAACTCAATCGTACCTTGGAAAAAGTCAACTGTCGACTGCCGACCGAAAAGACAAGAAAACATGACGCGCCAACACCGAACACCTGATTCGCGCGGGGCTGGCGTTCATACACGATATGTCGATACGGCATGCCAGCTCGTGGTAGCAGAAATGGCTGGTAAGACATCCAAGACATTCCCCCCCGACGCGTTCCTGGAACGAAGCCAGCCCCCGCAAGTCGCGAACTTTCACGAACCCCTTCTTTTTCTCCTATTTTTTCACATTAATCGCCACAAAAGCCTCTACACGCCGCACTAGATAATGATGGCTTTCCGCCGAACACATTTTCTTCTTCATTGAGGCGATCGTAGCTGCGGATAGCCTGATGGCCGAAACAAGATCGGTCATCGTCACTGCCTATCCAGGCCGATGACGCGCAAGGGTCCTGTCAAAACTCCCATTAATGGATGTCTCAACCCTGTCGAGGAATGGAGACGACCTCCAGAAGGTCATTATGATGAATATAACGTGTCTGTTATTCTTATTTTCATTCTCATTTAATGTCTTCTTCTCTTCCGCCAAAACTAGCGTCTGGAATAAATACTTTGGTCTGGGACTTTCTTCGAATTTCACTTACAACAAAGGTGCTCTCTAGGATTTTTCGCCTGTTGAGGCCATAAACATAATCAATTCTTCCACGTCTCCTATTCCGGTTTGACTTATCGAACCAAAACAAACACAAGACATGAAGACTCTTTTACCGACCGTTTTCACGGTCCTCACACTTACAGCCCCCGCACATACCCACATGCAAATGTCAAATCCTCCCTCGCTTCTTTCCAAGTTCAACAAATACACCACCAACCAAGACTACGACATGGTGGCACCGCTCCACGCCGACGGCAGCAACTTCCCCTGCAAGAACCACCACCAGGTGCTAGACACACCGCAAGGTCAGCCCGTGGCGCAATGGGCACCTGGGAAGTCCTACAACATGACCATCATGGGCGGCGCTGCTCACAACGGCGGCAGCTGTCAAGCCTCGCTATCCTTTGACAAGGGTGCCTCGTGGAAAGTCATACACTCCTATATCGGCAACTGCCCGCTCCAAGGGGAATCGACGTTTGAATTTGTGCTGCCGGGGGATACGCCCTCGGGGAAAACACTCTTTGCCTGGACGTGGTTCAACAAAGTGGGGAATCGGGAAATGTACATGAATTGCGCCGTCGTCGATGTACTGAGCGGCGACGACGGCGGCAAGAAGAAGAAGAAGAAGAAGAATCGAGGCACGGCTGCGGCCTTGCAGAAAAGACCGGCCATGTTTGTGGCCAATGTCGGAAATGGCTGCGGCACTGCCGAGGGCAAGGACGTCATGTTTCCGGATCCCGGTCCGGAAGTAGATCTGCAGTCCCAGAGCACGGCGCCCCCGACGGGCAAGTGCGCTGGTTCTTTGTCTATCTCTCCTCCTTCGGCTTCATCTAAAGGCTCGAGCTCACCCAGCTCTGCTTCCAAACCGCCTGCCCCTGAGCCGTCTGCCCCTGAGCCGCCTGCCTCTAAGCCGTCTGCTCCCAAGCCGCCTATACCGGATTCTTCTGCTTCTAAGCCGCCTGCCCCCAAGCTATCTACTCCTAAGCTGCCTATATTAGAGTCTTCTACTTCTAAGCCGCCTGCCCCTAAGCCGTCTGCTCCTAAGCCGCCTATACCGGAGTCTTCTGCTTCCGAGCCGCCTGCATCGGAGCCGTCTACCTCAGATTTGTCTGACGCAGAGTTGTCTAAGCCGCCTGCCCCTAAGCCGTCTGCTCCTAAGCTGCCTATATTAGAGTCTTCTACTTCTAAGCCGCCTGCCCCTAAGCCGTCTGCTCCTAAGCCGCCCATACCGGAGTCTTCTGCTTCCGAGCCGCCTGCATCGGAGCCGTCTGCCTCAGATTTGTCTGACGCAGAGTTGTCTGCCCCTGAGCCGCCCATACCGGAGCCGTCTATCCCAGAGCCGCCTGCTCCTGAGCCGCTCATACCGCAGTCTTCTGCTTCCAAGCCGCCTGCATCGGAGCCGTCTGCCTCAGATTTGTCTGACGCAGAGTTGTCTGCCCCTGAGCCGCCCATACCGGAGCCGTCTGTCCCAGAGCCGCCTGCTGCTGAGCCGCCTATACCGGAGTCTTCTGCTTCCGAACCGCCTGCCCCTGAGCCGTCTGCTCCTGAGCCGCCTGCATCGGAGCCGTCTACCTCAGAGTTGTCTGACGCAGAGTTGTCTGCCCCTGAGCCACCCGTACCGCAGCCACCACGGCCTCTTCCCTCAGGCAACCCGAGTCCCGAAAGGAACACCAGCGTGGCCTGTCCTTCCGCCGTGTCTCCCCCGACACCGTCTGGCTCCTGCACGCCCGGCACGTTCGCGTGCACTGCTTCTCCCTCAGGAGATGGCTGGAAAGCCTGCAACGCATCCAAAACCTGAGTGGTACGTAGTGTTCCCTCCGATTTCCTTTTACCTTACACAATCGGGAAGGACACCTAATGTCCCTTGTTTTCACGTCAAATAAGATGGGTTTTTTTTTTCGTTTTTTTTTTCGTCGTCGATATGACTTTTCTGTTCTGGATCCTTTCTTTCTTCTTATTCTTTCTTCTATATTAAATTTATTTTTTATTTTGCTCTTTTACTTCATTATTTATTGTTCTTATTTTGGTCCCCTTATTTTATTATGCATTATTTTTGTGAGATCGTTTTGTCTTTCTTCGTTTCTCATTTTCCCTCTTCACTTCATCATGCATTATTATTGTGATATCCTTTATCTTTCTTTGCTTCCATTTCTCCCTCTCCACTTCATGCATTACTTCCGTGACTCTTTTTTTGTCTTTTTCTCATTATGGAACAGTTTGCCGGCGCCTGCGGCCCCGAACAAGTATGCCAGTTTAATGCCGCCAACGGTAGTCCTTACTGCGTGTCTCCTGAGTTTCAGTTTTCTTGATAAAGAGAATGGGAAAGGCTAAAGACTTCCTCTCGTCGACCGGGATCTTCTTTTTCAACGGGTTTTGAAAAAAGACGTCGAAGCCTGCGCTGGGTGGTAAGTAACTTCTACAAGCTTTACACTCAAATTTTAATTGGTGAAACGTTCGAAATTATCTCAACTTACTGTATACTGTGGGGCTGGTGTGCATACGAGATGATGTATATTTTGAAACGTCCTGGTCCTAATGCAGTGTCATGCGAAAAAAAAAGGTACGTCGTGGATTTTCTGTCTGTATGTTCTACGCTTCCTTTTCTCGAAAACAAAACGCTGGTATCTGATCACTTGTCTTATGTATCATTCTGTTGAGTTTTTTGTTTTTTTGTTCTTTGCTGGGGGCCCACGATGCCCTGTATCTACTGAATAATCCAGTCACGTCAGACATGTCAAAGAGGATGCCAGAATCAATAGCTACTAGGACCTGGTCTTTAGTCATATGTGTCTGATCTATGGGGGGCGGGACCATCGCTGGTATCTGGTGTATCGTCCTCATAAACGGTTATTTCTACTCAGGTACCCGCCCAAAACCCTTTATAATATACCCTCTGCCTTAAGCTTATATCGTAGGTCAATGAAATGTGTTGTTTTTTATTAATCAAACTTATCTTGATCGCACAATAAAAGAAAAGAAGTGGATTCAACAAAAATCATGCCTTGGTTCATTCTCCCATTTTGAAAAATAAGTAGTTAATTAAAGTTACAAGCTTCCGTGTTTTCGCTTGTTTGCTTGTACCTCATTTTATCAATCTTGTAGTAATAGTACAATCATTGTCAAACTATAATGCAAAAGTCTTTCGAGGAGCCCACCACCTGACTCGTCCGACCTTGATCACCAAACCCCAAGACCCTACGCCTTGTAGCTCCTGTAGCCGCCCTCAGGAGTGGGATAATCTCCATACCCGCCTTCAGGCTCAGGGTAGTCCCCATAGTTGATGCCCGAGCCATCGGAACCGTCATTTCCATTGCCATCATCCTGTTCACTCGTTCCCGCGCCTTCGTAGGCACCGTATCCGCCGGGAGGCTGGGGATATTCTCCATACCCGCCAGGGGGGTTGGGATAAGTGCCATAATCGATGGGTTCTGGGGCGGCAACAGCCGTGGATAAGACCGCAAGAAGGGCGATCCAGGTATACTTCATGATGATGACGTATGAACCGAAGCGAATTTAGTTAGAAGAAATAATATAGGCCGAGGAGAGAGAGTCTTTTTGAATTTAGAGCCTGGGAGGGGGACGTCTCGATTATGTTTGTCTAGAGTATGTAGGTTGCAAACAAGAAGAAGCACTGCAGGACTAGAAAAAGTGAGCGGAGGAAAGACGCGAGGCAGAAAGAATATTTAAAGTCAAAATATTGCCTACGATAGAAAAAAGACGAAGAAGAAATCTGCGTGCGTTGCAAAAGCTTTTCTTGCTTCCCCCTCTCTGGCAAGCTGAATGATGGTTTGCCACTCGGGGAAGAGCTGGCATTCTTCGGCAACCGCCAGCGATGGCTCGTTATACACACTCGATGAGCCGAAAAAAGTCAGCCTCACGGCTTCCATGGATGACTGTCTTGTGTACAGGTACGTTGCTGTTTACGCGTCTACGCATTCTCACCACGCACATGTCCTCCATCATGTGAAGTTCCAGACGCGACGTCGTCGAAGCACGGTTATACGGGTATAGCTCTCCATGGACAGCTTCACACGATGACGATGATGCGATGGAAATACTTTATCTCGAGGCGTTTACCTTTGCAAGGAATGTGTGCGAGATGACTTTTTTTACTTTTATTTTTATGGTGGTTTCTCGCGCCGGCGGAGGTGGATCATGGTGGTGACGGGTAAAACAGCCGAACCCATCACATCATGGTGTCGTAATTCATAATCGACCCAGTTATTCCCTCGTCAGCACAGAATTCACGATCGAATCTCAGCTTGTGAAGCCTAGCAAGGATAAAAAAGTATGTTTTTTTTTTCTAAAAAAAATGAAATAAAATAAATCTAAATACATACTACCACACAAAAGAAACGCCAGGGGGCTGACTCCTGAGACTCGGGTGACGAAATTACACGCCCCAGAGACGGACCGTCGTGTATGAGCTGAAGTTGAGCGTCATGAACATGATGTATTCGGAGCCGTCGTGGCTTGTGCATCTCGTTGGCCTGAAGAAGACGCCGAAAAGACAAGTCAATGGGTTGTTGCTTGTGTTTGTTCGCGTGCTCGTCTGTCAAGTTAGATGTTTGTCTATTTTTTTTTCTTCTTTCTTTCCTGTTTTTCCTGTTTCATTGCCCTCAAAAAGCCCATTTAACCTTATAGAAGGAGAAAAGAGAAGAAGAAAAAATGGACAAAGATCTAGATGCCCAGCACTTGCTACCCAGCGGCGCAAAAGACCCAGACCAGGATCCGGAGCCCCCGATCCAGAAGAGATGCAAAACATCCCTCATCCGACAGCTCCTCAAACCAGTCTCTCTCCTCGTGCTCCTGCTTGCCGTGTCTGCCCTTTTCTTCTGGGTAGGAACGCGAGCCGCGCTGCTGGAACGGAGCTTGGATGCGCGCTGCGCGGCGCACACGAGCCAGTGGTGTAAGTTGAAACGAAAAGAAAGAAAAAAAAAAAAGGAAAAAACATCCTACATGGCAACGCAACAGGATGAAATGCATCCCATGATCCGGTAGCTCGCTTGCTAAGATTCAGAGTCTCGAAGCACCTCTCCTCAGGGACGTCCGCGCTCGGTATCACACGCAGGTCTTCAACGGGTCGTTTATGAAGCAGAATATCTATCGACAAAAGGCGTCGCCGCAAGTGGACAAGGCGTGGGAGGAGCTCGGAGTGGATTGTGAGTCGCAGGAAGTCCTTCTCTCTTCTCCCCCCCCCCCCCCCCCCCCCCCCCCCCCCCTTTTTTTGTTCTTCATATATATCCTTCCACACGCTTCTTGTCCTTACAACACCATCTCAGATCGCGCAGGAGTCATCTCCTACCAAGACGGACTGGCAAGCGGACTGACGCCATCCTCCGTCCAGAGAGCAGGCAAATACGGCGGCGGGTTCCTCGTCAACGTGGAGGGCATGCACCATCTACACTGCCTGGTATGTCGGAAAGCCCGGCATGACAATGGCAGCCATGACTGATGTTTTCTTTTTCATTCTCCGTCTTGGCAGAATCTACTGCGCAAGTCGTTGTATTTCAACTACGAGCACTATAAGAAGCTGGGGCAGCATGAATTTATCAACGACGAGGCCATCTTGCAGCCCCATATTAGTAAGTGTCCATTCTGCATCACACACATATACACAGAGAAGGAAGGAAGGAAGGAAAACCAAATTGCCTCGAAATTCATACAGAAGTACCATAACCGAGCTTAACTCTAACCTAAAAAAAAACAGCCCACTGTCTCGACACCGTTCGCCAAGTCCTCATGTGCAATGTCGATACCGGCGTCCTCGGTCAAGTCTGGACCGACAAGACTACTCCGGTTGCGTTCCCCGACTTCAACACGCGACACAAGTGCAAGAACTTCAATCACGTCAGGGAATGGGCGCGGAAGCTGCAGCGGCCGCCGAGCGACGAGATGGCCTTGGATTACTTGAAGCCGCCGCGGCCGGGAGATGTGGTTGATGTGGTGCCTTGATTTGTTGTTATTGTTGTTGATGGTACGTCATTGTCGTTTTTATTATCCGTCGTGTGCGGACAAGAAGTTTGACCGTACGTAAATGTAGGCCGACTTGTAGACGCGCTTTGCGTCTCGTGAAAGCGAGAACCACAGCAGTGGTTGACGGACAAAGAACTTGGCATGAACTGATGACGGTGGCCTTTATATACAGTGTATTCTATTTCATTCAGCCTCGTTGGCAAAGTTCTTTTTCTTCTGGCCACAGAACCCATCCTATCCATCCATTCTTGAATTAAAAGAAAAAAAAAGCATCCACTCTACTCCCCCAAATTGAACGACAGCGTACAAAACCCCCCCTCTCAAACAGATTTCCAATTCCACTCTTTACAAATCTGACCTCGTCTTCTCGATACCCCACGGCTCATCCACCAGATTCGTCAGACCCTTGCTGTTCTCGCACGTGTCTCGTCCGGAGAGCGGACCCGCCTTGGGGACCTTTTTCGATCCGCTGGCATCCGAGCCGCTTGCCTTGAGGTCCTCAAGCAGCTTGACCACCGTGGAGGGGGTCAGATCCTCGTAGTAGTCGTCGTTGATCTGTATCATGGGCGCGTTGACGCACGCGCCGAGGCATTCGACCTCTATGAATGTGAAGAGACCGTCGGCGGTGGTCTCGCCCTGCTTGATGCCGAGGTGATCCTTTATGGCTTTGACGATGACGTCTGAACCGCAACCTCCTAGTTGACAGGGGGTCTATTGTGCGTTCCAGAACGAGAATGACTCACGGTTAGAAGAGGTGAATGGAATGCGTTTTATGATTCGTAGAGTAGAGGCAGTGAAATGTAGCATTGTAGGGGCTTGTAGAGGGTGATTCGAATTTCAATTCCAAGAGCAACAGGGGGTGGAGACAAAAAGGAGGGCCAAAAACGATGCGCGTCAAGAAAAAAAGACTCCGGGAAAACATACCGTTGTGCAGGCCTGGATAAAAAACTTGCCCACTGGGGTTCGGTTGTACATGGTATAGAACGAGGCCACCTCGTAGACGCGCATCGGGGGCATCTCCAGCAGACGCGCCACCTCATTCATGACGCTGATGCTGGTGAAACCGTGCTGGCGCTGACCCAGATCCAGGAGAGGCATCACGGCGGCCTTTTTGTACTGCTCGGGGTATCGCTTCAGGATCTGGGCCATGATGATCTCGTTCTCCTTGTTGAATTTGAAGGGGATGTCGGGGTTGTTGTCTGCGGTGTTGCGGTGCTATGACGGGTAGAATTGGCATGTTAGTTTGGAAATTTCACTTTTATTTTTATTTTACTCTGTCCGGTTGCGGAGAAGAGGAAGAGATGGGGGCTGGCTGCGAAGCAGGCGAGCCATCCTGAATGAATGAATGAATGAATGAATGATTCGAGCACAGCTGAGCGGCCGGTTATTTGCGGTTCGAGTTTCGTTCTTCTCAACTTTCCGACCCAAATCCCGATTATTTCCGTTCCCAAGCCAATTGATGATTTCAGGGCAAGTTTTTCTTTATATATAATTCTCCAGAAAAAAAGAGTCACGATACGTACAACCATGAGAGAATCGCTCGCCCGACAAGCTGTCATGGACAAGGCGCGCGTTTGCGGTCGAGCCACGCGCGAGCCAGCGCGGAGGCAGGATCGAACCAGAAAGGGCGTTATCTTGCTCGCCATTGTGAGATTTGAATATGATCGGTCCTGGGGAGGCTGTCGGACAGAAACGGAGGGGGGCTTTTTATTTTCTCTCGTGGCGAGGTTTCTCGTGAGATCTTTCTGGCGGCCAAGATTCAAAGTGTTCCGTCTCAGATCCATGACACAACCCAGTATCTGGGGGGGGTGCGTTTACTGGTCCATTTGCTTGCAAAATGAAAGTGTCTGATTGGCAGATCGGGCTATGATCGGGTAAATGCTATCGGGCTTGGTGGATGGATGGTGACATCAATTGATTTCTGCTTGGTTGCCGGTCATCCGCCTCAAAGAGCAACCTCCTTGGACGACGCGCACTCAGGTCGTTCGACATGGGTTTTCTTTTTCTTTTTCCGCTAGGTGGCTTGTCCAACTAGCAGGCAAAAACTGAAGCATTCCAGGTTGTACTTTGATTTACTCCAAGCGTGACGGACGCACTCTCGCCTGTGGAGTCTGGACGTCTAGGTCAACACCAAACCCGCCTCGGGCTTTGCACGAGCAGGAGGAAATTTCTTAATTAATTGGTTCATGTATTTTAGAAGAAGAAGAAGAAGTGTAGTCACGCCTTCGGAGCTCTGCGCGCTGCATTCGAGCCCGAATATCTCCTTCCTGGCCCGTCTTTCTGTGGTTGACTTTTTTCTTTTCCTACTGCCTCTCGAATAAATCAGACTGGAGTCTTTGAGGCCACCTACCTCGCGGCCCTTTCGTGCCTTGTCCCTCCTCACCAGATCGGTCAGAACAGTTTCGTATCATTTACAGGCTCACTTTATAAAACAAACGTCAATTCCACAGCCAAGGCGACGTCGGCATCGCAGCAACACCCCCCCTAGTCTAACAGGGCCCTCAGATCCTCCACCAGATTCCTCCTCAGCCCATTGCCCATGTCCATGGCCATCACCCTCCTCGCTCGCTCCTCACTCGCAACATACTCCTCGGGCATATCAAATGTTTCCGTCTTGCCAAGCATCATGTTCGCTACCCTCATGCCACACCGCGCGGCAGAAGGCATCCCGTGCCCAGAATACCCGGCGCTGATCCACAGGTGTCCCCTCCTACTCCCATTCCCATTCCCATTCCCGTCGTCGTCGTCGTCGTCGTCGTCGTCGTCATCTTTCTTGCCCCCAAACGCAACGGGCACACGACCAACCCACGGATTCCGATCCTTAGAGTATCCCATGATGCCCGTCCACTCGTACTTGGCATGCAACTGCTCCTCCTCCTCCTTGTGCCCCGGCTCGCGTAGCTTAACGCTCTTCTTCAGCCCCCCTCGCAGCTTCTTCCCAATGGCAGGATTCACCTCACCGTCGTCCCAGACGCCCTCCTCTCCGTCGGGCACAGCAAACCTCTCCCCACCGAGGATCAGTATCCCATCCTCATCCCGCTGAATCAAGTAGTCGTCGTCGCTCTTGTCCCGCATCCAAACATGCGTGTGCTCAAGCGCCACATAGTCTCCCGGCGGAGCCAGCCCAGCAATCTGGCCACGGATCGGCGTCACCACACCCGTCATCTTGGGCAACAGGTACGACGTATACCCATTGCACGCGAGCAGGACATCTCTCGCCGCAATCTGCCCGCGCGACGTGTGCACAATCCACCCATCATCGTGTCCCACCACTTGCTGCAGATGCTCCACGGGCGTGTTGGTCTGCAGATTGTATCTCGACGCCGGATACCCGCGCAGCAGACTCTCCAGCACCCATGCCACGAGCTTGTAGGGCCACAACTTGGCAGCATTGGGCTGGTAGACGGCGCCGCGTGCCCATGGAACCCGGAGTATCTGGAGCCCCCGATGGTCCTTGTTGACGACAGTCACCTTGTCCGCGAGATCGGGCTCCTCCCGATTCAACCGCTCAATCATCTTTTCCACGACCTCGACGGCCTCATCCTCGAACAAGGCATGCACCCCGCCTACGGTCCGCCAGTCACACGAAATTTGGTGCGTGGCGATCAAATCCCGGAGGTAAATATACGTGCCTAACTCGAATCGCGCGACGCTGGGCTTAGACTTGTACAGCATGGGTTGGCAGTGGCCGCCATTCTTTTTTTCCCAATGGTTTCGGAATTACGCCAGACAGAATACTTAGTCTATTTTTCAAAATACGACCAATTCATAACGAGCATTTGCTCAAGAAAGACGCCGGGGGGAGGCAAAGAAGTGCTACTCACCCGCCCCGTGGCTCCCCAGCAAGCTTCCCTAGCCTCCACGTGCACGACATGTCGCCCCCCGGCGAGTAATTCCCTGGCAGCAAATGCACCGGTGATGCCAGTGCCGATCACGACGACTTCGGCAGCGGAGGGCAGCTCATTGGTGGTGCGATGGCCCAGCAGAGCCGTCGAGGGGTCCTTGTGCCAGTACGAGTGTGTGCTTTTGGCGGTAGGCGGGCCAGACTGGCCGTCCTGGAGGTGCGTGCCGGTCATGATATTTTGACACCACGGGGAGGAAGGGGGATCTTTGTATGGCGTTGGTCAAACTGGTCCTGTTGCTGTGTGTTGTACGCACCCGTCGCTGGTGAGGAAAGCAACGTCTCGCAAACGACTCATGCAAAAGACGAACGAGACTGCCAACTAGTCTTTTCCATGGGCTTATCTCTTTATAATTGTCAGGAGATGCGGCGCATAAGTACATGGCATGTACTGAATAGGTACCTAGTATATACCCGCCTATGCTTTCGACTGTACTGACGTTCCTTTGGTCAGCCCTTACCCCGCAACACCAACATCTTGTGCTACTAGCTAGGTACATGCGACATATCTACCCAGACACCTCCCCACATGTGCACCTCCCCAGTATCTACTAGGTAGGTACCTAGATACTGGGGAGGTGCACATGTCATATCACATATCTATAACACGCCCGAGTCACTCACAAAGTATTCATCAAACGTTAATAAACTTATTGCATCATAACTTGGTCATGCCATTTCGTCGTAGAACCATAATCAGCAACAGATTGGCATCTCCTCGTACCGTCAAGACGCCATCCAGATCCACCACCATAATCCTGCCAATAATTCCAGTCAGTACCAACAAAGCCAGGTTTCCACCAGGCCCAAGATATCTCTATCTACATATATTGTGCAATCATCCACAGACGCCTCGGTTGTACATTCCACAAAAAGATAGAACCTTTCTTCACTTGCGTCACACGGCCCCGTTCTGCACCTGCAATCCACTACCATCATACTCATGGTCATTATGCTAATCTGTCGTCCTGTAATACGGGCAGCGGTACTCTACCCAGAGTCTGCAACAAATCTCGCCAAACCAACCCAGGATTTTGTCGCGAAGTTACCTCCTGATCAAAGACCCGGGGGGGGAAAGGTGTTCGTCGATGACATGACACACAAACACACAATTGACAGCTCGACTATACAGACCGTGCGGGTTTTCGTGTTCCAAGGCGTGTTGGCCCGCCACGACCACTATCACAGTGGCTACCCACGACTTCTTCGGAAAAGAAAGACAAAAGAAAGAAAAGGAACAAAAGAAAGATAGTCTTGTACATATTACAGCACAAGATTTGCTGGCTGCTTGTTGTCGTTACACCATTTTCTGCTGGTGCGAAAGGTATAAATATATAGATTATTCATCATGAAAAGTTTCGGTATATGCGCTCATCAAAAGTAGAAAGAATAGGAAAGGTGTGATATCGGGCTGGAGGGAGGCATGAGCAGGCTCTGTCGCTCATGATCCGTCGTCTTTTTTTTTTCGTCGTTTAAACATCCATCATTTCGGTGTCGACATCGATAGCGATTGACACGGGGAACATCTCAGCTGGGCCCCAATTGCCTTCATAAACAGTGGCGGGAGCGCTGCGATGTGCGGCAACCCAGCGCAAACCTTCCAGTTCAAGTACCTGATCGACGTTGGGTCGATCTGATGGCTCTTGAGCCGTCATCCATCTGACAATTGAGTCGAGGGAGCTAGGATGGAAGGCCTGGACCATGAACTCAGGGGGTTGCTGTAGTTCTGATCTCTTACACGATCGGAACAAGTTTCCGGCACTGTGTGTCTCTCCGCCCTGCAACTCGTCGCTGTGCTCGGACTCCGTCGGGTTGACAGAGTCCCGTTGAACTTCAAGAGACGGCGTCCATGTAAGACTGGGGACCTCGGACAGATCTCCAGATCTCAGTGCGATCCAAGTAGGTCCGTTTTCAGGAAGGACCACGTTCGCAGCTGCCTCGAGAGTCATGAGACCCAGTGAGAAGACATCTGCCGATTGACCAGTCTTGCCGTTGAGAATTTCGGGCGCCATGTATTCACGATCACCTTCAATATCAATGCCTGCCGTCGAAGTGCATGGTAGGGCGAGCCCAAAATCTCCAATCTTCAAGGCGCCCTCAAAGGTGATGAGAATGTTGGCTGGTTTCATGTCAAGATGCATGAAACCAGCTTCATGGATCTCTTTCAGTCCCTGCAAGTCTGTCAGTATGCAGGAAGATCACAAGTCATACCAAGTGAAGTGAGCAGTCATGGCACTTACCGAGCAGAGATCTTGCAGGATTTTGAATATACGGAAATCATCCAGCCTGCCACCTCGGCCAACAGTTCCGAGAAATTTTTCCAAAGTACCTTCTTCACAAAACTCCGTCTGGATGTATAAGTGAGAATTATCTTCCCAATAGTCAATGTACTGGACAACGTGCTCAGCATGTACTAATGCCTTGAGCACGTGTACTTCACGGAGTTGTGTTTCCCGACCCTTGGGTCCATAAAACGCGTGTTTGCTCTTCTTCACGGCAAATACTTGACCTTTTCCGGGGCTTCGGGGGGTGCTATTGCTTGGCGTTATAGTGCCAAAAGCAAAAGCATTTGGATGCGGAAGCTTTGTCACACGGTATACGGTGGAAAATTCGCCTTGGCCCACCTGATCCACCTTGTCAAATCTGGAATACAAGCTGGCATCAACATCGACATTGCTGGTTCTGCCATTTACAGGCGTGACGAAGATGCTATTCGAGGAGCGCAAGTCGCGACCTGTGGTTGGCGTAACAGGAGGCGGCATTGTGACCTCATTATGACTGTCAGCGGCCTGTGAAATAGACAAGCGGCTGGTGTCCAGAGGTAACAAGGTCTCCTGAGGGGTTTGAGGCGTTCGACGGCCATTGACTGGACTTCCTAAGATGTCGCAACGAAATCAGTGATTGTTCGGTAACAGACACTAATATGCAAGGGAGTACTACTAACTTGAGGATTCTCTGGACGGAGCAGAGACTGGTTTAAATGCGGATAGCGGTAGAACAAAAGTTCTGTTTGCGCTTGGACTCTCGAGTGACTGCTCGCTGAGATTGCTCAAACTGGGCGTCAGGGTCTGCTTGGTTGGCGTTGGTGGAACATCGTTATCTATTGGCAGCTCGTTGATATCGCAGAACAGCTTGCGATCCTCACCCTCCAGACTAAGAATGCTTCCACGACGCGAGGCTTGTGATCCTGAGCCGCGCTGAAATATGGACAGACCTTTGGCAGGTGGGCCAAAGGTGTCAGGTGCACGAGAAGACGGCGGGAAAAATGGCGTGGAAGGCAAGCCAGCGAAGGAATTCCGGTTATTGCCTTTCCTCTTAATCGCACTTCCAGCTGATGGAGGATATGTCGCAAAAGGATTTGTATGCTTTTTGCATGGCGTATCCGGCGGGACAATTTTCTTCTCAGCTTCATCTTCCGGATTGCGGTTGATCTTGGAGATGAGTCCAGTTGAGTTGAAGGCGCCGAACCAGAGTTGGTGGGACTGGCTTGGAGTCGCAACCGGTTTTGTGTGCTCATTAGTGGACCGAGCAGAAGGCCTAGTGGCGTTCAATGGCAAAGAACGAGAAAATGGATGTGGTTTGGGTTTTTCTGCCACTTTCGTGGGCGGTACAAATGAAGAACTCTCTTCTTCAGTGAGGCTGTTTCCAGAAGTAGAAGTCATCAGTGTTCTGGAAAGAGGGTGCGGCTGATGACCTTTGTCCGCGGGGTAGATAGATGCGCTGGAAAGAGATCCACCAGCACTGAAGGGGCTGTCTCGAGGAGCTAGCGGTGGCACAAAATGCTCCGTAGAAAGTCGCGGTCGGCTGCGAGCAGGAGTGGCATGTTCTCCGCCCATCTGTGCGAGCTGTCTTTCCCCTGATCTTCTTCCCCAGGAGCCTTTTTCACCGTAACGTTGCTGAAGAGTAGACTTTCGCAGAGAAGAAGATCGTTTAGGGAGATTCGACACGGGACTAGGCGAAGCCAGCGGCTCTCGCCGGATGGACGAGGGGTCATTCATCGCCCCGGAGAGCTCGTACTCGCAAGGTGTTGAATCTTCATGGATGTCGAAACTCTGCGATGAGGTTGTGTTGGTGCCAAAAATATTCAAATCACCCGAAGGACCGAGAACTGTGATCCCGTGTAGACTGCGTCGTTTGGCCATAGGACTGCCTTGGTTGGGGTAGTCCAGATTCATGGTCGCATCACTGCGTTTCAGCGCGCCGGTCGTTGAAATCATGCAAGTCTCGTTGCCGGCAGTGTCAAAAGTCTTCAGCGACTGGGAGGAGCCCGACACGTCCAGATGGAAGCTGTGGCGAGAAAGCTTCTCTGCTGAAATAGGAGAAGAGCGGGGCGACGGACTGCTATCCAGTTCCCGAGGACTGGTAGAAGATTCTCGAGGGCTAGTTGAGGATTCTCGAGGACTACTTGAAGATTCTCGGGGACTAATTGACCTCGGAGAAATACAAAGTGCGTCTTGCCTCAGAATATCAGGATCCGGAGTTGAACTCAGGGCTCGTTTGAGAGGACTCTTCGGTGAAGCTCTCGTGCGCGTCCAAGGGCGGGATGAGGTTGTTGAAGTTTTGGCAGACTTTGCGGAGCGCAGAGATAGACGAACACTCGGTCGCAGAGGCGTCAGGACGGACGACTGGTGAGGGTAGGTAGCGTGTGCGGACGTAAGTGCCGGGGGGGCTGTTTGTGGTTGCGACGGCGAGATATGCTGTCTTTGTGGTGTTGCCCCGAACCGTCGACAAGGCGACTGTGGTGAAGCTTGTCGTGAATGGTCGGAGCTCTGCGAGTTTGCTCTGGATAGAAATTTGGATGGTGATCTAGATATGGATCGCCGGAGACTCCTCACGGCTGACGTGACGTCCATATGGTGTGCGTGTGTGGGCGATGGCAGAGCCAGAGTGCCCCCCCCATTGGAGAAGGACATGGTAGTGTTTATGGGCGTTGCTTGGAATGCAACGTCTGGACCGTCAAATCTGTCGCGGGCTGCGATCCAATGAGGGATGACCGCGTAAGTCAAGTTTCTTTATGAATACCTGATGATTGTCCCGTTCCAGCGAGGAAAAGCGATCTAGAATGTTTATCCGACACAGGCTACTGGGAGACCGGTTTCAAAAATCGGGGCGCAACGGAAAGTCTAGATGAGTCTGGGGATGCGAAAAGAGTGTTGTTTTGTTGTCCCAACGATGTCTTGCGTCGCAGTGCCTCCTTTTGAATGCCGGGCTTTATTGATTCTGTTTCATATCTCGTCGCTATCTGGCGACGAAATGGGGTGGTGAAAGGCGCAAGCAGTGCGCCTTTCTGAATATATCTTTGCGCTGCCACTGTTCAGGGAAGAACTGAAGGAAAGAACTTCGGGAAAGCACGGGGTCGAAGGAGAGCCGTAGCAAAGTGCAAGAACGGAAGTCAAAGCGGGCGTGTTGCTCGGGTTTGTGGCATTTACCGCATGATGCAAGTTCGCCCGGCGTTCCCTCTCTCCACACACACGACCGCGTCTGCGGCGCGAGCTGTTCGTCGTCCTTGTCGTATCAGTTTAAAGGCACGTTCGACGGCCAGCTCATAGCGATGATCAAACGCAGGCCTGTGACACACACGCCAGGAAGGAAGGGAGAAGGCAAGTAAAAAAAAAAAAAATAACCAGGCGACAGAAGGGCAGCGGACAAAACATAAAGAACACCGAGTTGATAGACTGGAATGTGAATGGAACTTGCGGGACGACCTGGGCTAAGAGGAAGCAGCGACCTCTTTGCTCGATTTGGCCTGAACAGTGCGGGCTGGGCTGCCAGTCGCGCCTTCCAGGGGGGTGCGGGAGGTGGAGTGACGCATTTGTTTACAGTCTTACCTGCTTCAGGCTAGCGCTACGCGCTCACACGCGTACCCTGTCGGAAATCACAAACTCGAGCGCGAAAATCCCAGTCCGTGAGCGTCTTCTGTCAACAGTCGCGGACCCATCGGGGCTGCAAGCACTGCAGTCGGGGGACGTTGACTGCCGTCTTGTCTGGTTCGATCACGGCCAATCTCCAAGGCCAAACGGCACATGTTGGATACACGGCATCACCGCATCACCCCTCCTGCATGGACGAAAGGGGCCAGACAGCATTCATTGGTCCACAGCTGCTTCTGCTCAGACCCTACCCAGCTTGAGACTCTTCCATTACAAAACAGAGCAAGGCGATGCGCCGGACTTTGTCAGCGTTTAATCACAGCCCTTTCGTCTTGTCTTCACTGAGACTATCATTCTGTAGTACAAGCGCCAAGTCCTTAATGCTGCGATAGCGTGGCCCTGCCGGCCATTGGCTCCGCGCGATGTGCCTTTCGGTTCCAGGGTGTGTCTCGAGAGCTACCAGTCAAGACTTGGCTGAGAAGTTCGGATGGCGGACAAGCACACGAAGCCAACGGCGGCTAGGTCTTGACCCTTTCTGTCACCTTGGTCAGAGGTATTACTACATTTGTCGATGCTGAGGTCATCTTTCCGCACGCGCACACGCGCGCAGCGTGTCGCCCATGCAGGACAGGGCAGGATGCTGGTTTGTGTGTTATTTTTTTCCCTCCCTCCCACGAACAGAGTGCAAGGCAATGAGCAAAATGCACCACTTGTGAACCCCTAATCACTCATGCCAAGTCAATGGAGATGCAAGGAGAGCACTCGAGAGCACTCGCACATGCAATCGGCGTACCATTCAGCCGGCTACTAGTGGAACCTGGGAGTCTCTTGCTTTCCGGGCCTATCAGATGAACACTGTGCAGTCTGGTCTTTTTTTTTTTTTTTTTTTTTTTTTTTTTTTTTCTGCTCCAGCATTATTGAGTTCGGGACAGCCCCTCCACTTATTCATTGTATTGGTGAGTCAGGCGATCAGGGGCTATCTCCTATTTCCTCCTAGACTGCCCGCCGCCACATTGGTCACTTTGTAAACAAAGAGGCTACTTGATTGACTGCTAGGTACTGACACTTACCTACCTTCCTACTCGGTTCATCATGGTCTTCACTACTAATCATGTTGGTAACACTGTTGATTCTGCTCAGCCGCCACTACACTATGGGCCGGGGCCCCCGGCTCGGATGGCACCCAGCAATTCCAATCACAAGCAGCAGAAAATAATGCAGAAATGCTGCAAATTCGATCCAGCCACCCGCGCGCGCCCAGAAGCCTTCACAGCCCCTATTTTGCGGCAACTCATTTCGCTTCGTATTCGATATTCCGGGGGTAGGCTGCAGGTGGTCCGTCTCCCGATTGCTGGGCTCTGGATCACCGGTCCCACGGGAGTTATAATGCCAGTCCGACGATGATGATCCCGTCCGAACCAACAATAGTCGAAAGTTGGAGGGCCGACCTTGCCAGCCTCTCTTGTTCCGACAAACAGATACAGTACATGTTATGTATATGTATTGCATGTATTTAACTTACATGTCGGATAGAGAAGAGATCTGGGCTTCCCGCCCACTCTTGAATCGCGAACCAAAAGGCCCAGAGCGCATCGTGGCGTGCTTTTTGTATGGGCCAATAGGGAGAGGAAAGGCAAAGCATCATGTGTCAAGTCGTGAACTGGGCAACTTAAAGCTTCAACAAGACTCGATCGCCAGCCTTTTTGACCGCCCCCAGGATTTTGGGAAACTCCAATTTTTATGGGACACGGACAGACGAATTCACACACGACTGGTTGGCTGAGATCAAAAATGTTGGAAACTCGAGCACACCGCAACCCTTCGGGCTGCATGAAGGGGGTCCAGGGTCTCGCCATGTTGGCGAACGCGCTACAGCCTACGGCCTACCGCTCGCTACCAGACCGGTTTTGACCAGATACGACTTATGTCGAGCAGTGCGATAGATGCGCACTGTACATATACCCCCCTGTCATCATCGACCACGGGATCCTAAGTAAAAGTCTAGCCGGGGGGCAAGGAGAGGTGGGGGTAATAAAGGGTTTTCGGGGCATAATGAACAGGACTGCATCAGAAGCGGCACGTGTGAATGGTTGGGCCGCCTCATAGCGCTGTTGTATCCCAGTTCTTCTCCTGATTTCAAGCTGAGATTAGATAATGGCCAACATTTTGGGACGTGTGCTGATGTCTGCCTACCCTGGAGGTTGTACCTTTTTTTTTTCCTTTTTTCGAAGAAGAGCAATACAATAGCAGATTGGGCGAAACACATGAATAAAGTTGCGTTAGGACTGTGTTTATTTCGACATGGGACGACAAAATAATAACAATGCGCAACTGCAATCCGCACATGTGTACATATTTGTGCATGTATGTGCATCCAGCCCACCCGAGCACGGCCTCCGTTCCTAGTGTCGGAGCAGCAAAGCCTGTGCATTTGTTTTCTGTACGTTCCCCCCCCCTTACTTGAGTCGCATGCCCTGTTCATGTAACAGGACGGACCCGCGACGTGTTTTTTGTCCGTGCTTTTCTTCTCTTTCCCCCAGCATCTCAACACCCACACCAGACAGAAACACGCGCACAAGCACAGTGACATCGTGAACCTCCCCCCCCAGAGCAGCAACAAAGCGACAAAGACCCTGAAACAACAAATCACATATACGCATGACATGGCATCGGTCATGGGGCGATTTTCCACCCGGCAACACAAGCCGGCATAGAAGCGCGCTCATGATCGCATTGATGGGAACGGGAGAGCAAGTGATATGACGGACTAGATCTATATAAGAGATCGTATTTGTGCCATTCGAAGCACCGGCGCCGCTTTTAGACTTGATGCGAGCGAGATCCCAAGCCCCTCCTTGTGGAGTTTGTTTTTTGTTTCAAAATTAAATAGTTAAAAAATGAAAAAAAAAAAAAACCTCCTACAATCCCAAAACCGCAAGCCAACGAATGCTAGACCGCATAGTCGACTAGACAAGCCCTGGTCTTTTCTTTACCCCTCCTCCGTGCGATCATGCACCCTGAACCCTCTTATCCACCACGATAGGAAGGAAGAAAAAAAAAACTAAAAACCTTAGTAACCTAAAATATGGAGCCCGGTACTATGGAGGAGTATGGATTATCTCCATTTTTCTTTTTCAGTGTAGCTCCATCTTTTCAAGATGGATGAGTCCATTTGGCGGCTATAGTTGAGAAGCAAAGACCCGCATACAGTGAAAAGAATACGGGAAAAGGCAGAATAGTCAGCATGCGTTGAAAGAAGAAGGCGGCAGAGAAGAAAAAAAAACGACAACCGAGCATTCACAGCAAGAAATCAATAAAATGGTCAGAGTTTTATGTAACAAAAAGAGGGTGTGAAAAAAGGAGGGCAGAAAAAAAAAGTGACAGGTTCCCCGCAAAAACGGAAGACGAGTTGTATGGACTCATTTACGCATAAAACGTACCGGGATAAATTGGCGCAGTTTGACGCCGGCCTGGACAAAGACAGCCGCAGCTTCCTTGTCCATGCTATAGCCGTGGGCATAAACCACTTCAGCGATGCCCACCTGGCAGATCTTAATGCTGCAGGTCAGGCACGGACAGGTATCGCAGTAAAGCACCGACCCGTCCCTGATTCGCTCCCTGCCGGCCTCGAGCAGGGCATTCTCCTCGGCGTGGATGCATAAGCAAGTGGCGAGGCCGACGCCCGAGCTGTTGCCATCGTTGCAGCGGGGGCAGCCTCCGTCGGCGCAGTTGCGGAGCCCGCGAGGGGTTCCATTGTAGCCGGTGCTGATGACACGGCGCTCGCGACCGACGAGCACGCAGCCCACCCGCCGCTTCATGCAGTTGGACCGCTGCGCGGCAAGCGACGCCAGGGCCATGAAGTACGTGTCCCACCCGGGGCGGAGGCGATCTGGGTTGGGCATGTCGAGCTTGCCCAGCGTCGCGTACAGGTGGGCGAGCGACGACGACGTGTTGAGGAGCCGGACCGTCGCGCGCGAAATGAGGGGTTGGAAGCCGCCGTGCGCGTCGTAGAGATGGGCGTCGCTGCGCAGGACAAAATCCTCGAGGGAGATGTCGTGGCCGTCACCGCCACCTGCACCACCGCCATGGCCATCTCCGTCACCATCTCCTCCGTCACCATCACCACCACCACCGCCAACACCACCGGCGGCGCTTTTGGCCCGTTGCTGGAACCGCCGCCATCGGACCGTCAGAGGTGCATCAATGGACAAGAGAAGGAAAAAGGGGCGCCGCATAAAGACATCCAGCACCGCTTCCGTGGGAATGTCTGTTGTCACGAAACGGCTTCGCCACCGCAGTGTGACGTAGTTGAGGAGCGCTTCAGGAGAGCCAAACCTGTCCGGGTGGACAGTGTGCCCCTGCGGCCGCAACACCAACGACGTGTCGGATGCCGCCGCGTTGGCACCATCTTTGTTGCCCCTCGTGCTCCTGGCACTCTTGCTCTTGCTACTGCTGCTGGTGGTGAGTGCGCTCGCGAACAAAGCACCCGAGAAAGCCTCTTCGTCTGGAGTCGACGGATAAGGGAAGGCCGACTTGGCGCCTGTCGGTCCAGACGATGCAGCAACGTGCGGCGGCTGATGCACATCGTCATGCGAGGAACCATGCTCGTGCTTGTTGGCCGGCTCTAGATACAGCTGTGTGAAGCCATGGTGCTCGACGAGATATCGCGCAACCGTCTTCTTGCCAGAGCAGATGCCTTTTTGTGTGCGTGCATGTGTGAGTTTCCAATTCGTGAGCGGCAAAATGAATCATGCTCTAAATCACAAGCTGGTGAGAGAGGGATGGATGTTTGCACAAATCTTACCGCCACAAACCCCGATGAGCATTTTTTTTGTTTTGTTTCCGTATTGGGATGAGGCTATGTTTCTGGGCGGCTGTTAAAGCGGCAAAAGATAAACAAATATAGTGTGGCCTTCTTCTAACTCGGCCCCTTGCTTGGTTTCAGAAAGATCTCTCAGACGTTTGTTGAGAAAATGAATAAAAGAATAAAATTAGAAAGAACGTGGACATGGGGGTTAAACGCGCGCGCGCGTGTCTTTGAAGCCATGACGTGTGGGGTTCGCGTTACTATCCCGGATGCAGTATCCTTCTTTCTTTTTTCTTCTTGCTTGTCTGTTCATGTGATTTTGAGGCGGACGAGTTATCACGCCGTCTCTTCCCAACCGTGAATAGATTGAGGGAACAAGGGAAAGAGGAGGGTCATGCTCGAGTGTCATGCTCCCGACTTGGATGACCAAGTGTCGGCCATGTGTCTGCACTGATCCCGACCTCATCCTTCCTCTCCCCATGGCTGCTTACCCCTAGCATGAGTTAAACCTTAAGCTGGTCAACCCACGCGGAAAGTAAAGAATATTCGATAGATGCGTTGTGAATAAGACACGAAAACAAGCCACGAGATATCCCTGGAACAGCATGCGCACCAGACAATCTTCTCCGAATACGGCTTTGCTGGGTAGTTCATTCAGTGATAATGAAGCAGGTAACTGAGACATGACAGACTTTTCCCTAAGCCATTGTCGTAGGGTGCTCAGGACCGAAATCTCTGACACAGGTGATTGGGACAACTGGAGCAAAGAAAAACGATTCCAAGACACGATCAACGACTGTGCCAAGAAAAAAAAATGCTTTGATCAGGTTGCGGAACATCCTACCCATGCCAGGTAAAAACAAAGTCTCCGGTACTGGGAATCGAACCCAGGGCTGCTCGGTGAGAGCGAGCGATGTTAGCCACTACACCATACCGGATGATGTTGTTTGATGCTAACGTGTCTCTTAGAATACAATAAGAGCATAAGCCAGATTACTCAATTGAAAGAAAGTATTCTTAGGCTGATGCGCCGCCACAGACTGGAATTCTTCTATAGTGTAGATACATGAGATCGCTCAAACGCCACCAGACCCATCGCACGTTTGTGTAGGCGCCAGTTTTAACGCAGCTGAGGCCCGAATAAACTTACTGCACATGTCTGGCGAGGCACATGCACACTCACATCTGCTGTCCGGTGCCAGCTTGAGCCCTGCTCCGACCCCACGGCGGGGCATTTTTGGGTCCCGGCCAGGGAGCGACGAGCGTTAGTATCATTCATCATCCTGCACCAAAGTAGCCTCGTGACGACATCTGTACTGTCACTGCCCGTCATCTACCAGCCGGCCTGCTTTCAGATCATTCAAACGCTCCCGTTCCCTCGATGTCGAAGCATCCTTGTCCCACCAACACCGTCTTCTACTTGTCCAAACCATCTCGAATACCAAACACCAAAGACAACAACCCCCCTCCCCGCATTTTAGTCCGCGCCTTTGCGTTCGCGTGAGCAAACAAGCTCGTCTTCCTCGAAAAGAGAACGCAGCTCCTCAACGGCCACCGCGGCGCACCAAAGCTCCACCATGGCTCTGCCACTACAGTTCGCGACATTTACCTCGGAAATTGAGCTGCCGTTCTATTCTGCGCTTTTCGCATCCAAGCTGGACTATGATAAATTGGATGACTCGGCGAGGAATGTCCTCGGCCTGTATGAGCCCAGAATAGAAGAACCGTCGGCTAGCTGTAAGATGCAGATTCTCGGAAATGCACTGACGAGCCAAACGTGAGTTCTTGTTCCTCACGTCTCCAAGGACAAAAAAGATGTATTTTTTTCTTTGCGGGGGGCGTGCCGGTTGGTTAACACTCAATGGTTTTCCAAAGTGCTCCTCTTGGAATTGCTCGAGGCGAAGGTATCATCAAGAATGTCAATACTCTGGAAGACTTCAAGAATATGGATAAAGCGGCCATGATCAAGACGGCCGGAAGACAGGTACCTTACCTCCATGTTCCCATACCCGACTGGTCCTCTTTGCGTTGTGTTTGAGATGCCTGGATGGCATTTCTTTCTCCTCTCTCTTCTTCTTCTTTTTACTAAATGCTTATTTAGATATGGGATGCGATCAATGACGGGACCATCTACTCCGTTCCATCTCTCTTATCATCTTTCGTCATGCTCTCGTATGCCGACCTGAAAAAGTACAAATTTACATACTGGTTCGCTTTCCCGGCATTACATTCAGATCCGCCTTGGAAGCGAGCAGGGCCCAGCGAGCGCTTCAGCGCAAATGAGAGTACGGCTCTCGTCGACAGAGTTGGAACGTGGCGTTATAGCGTCGATAGTCGCGAGCACGGGTTCTTCCTTGTCAAGAAGAGCCGGGGTTCCAGGCTAGAGAGTCATGATGATAACGAGATGACGGATAAGTTAACATTTCAGTGGGATGTGGCATCGTTGCGGCAGTTCGAAGACGGCTTCTTTCATGGAGTAGCCGAGGAGGACCGCTATGTGGCATTCGTCGATCCGTCGACGTACGCAGAGGGGCCGGGGTGGCCGCTCAGAAATCTCTTGGTCCTCATTCGGCAACGATTTCGGCTGCAAAAGATCAAGATTCTCTGCTACAGAGACACCTGGGCCCGCAGACACGAAGCTAAAAGCGTTGTGCTTCCCATCGAGATGGGTGTCGTGCAGAGGATGGAGCTGACTGAGATGCCGAAAGTTACGGGCTGGGAGAGATCACGAAATGGCAAGCTGCAAGCTCAACTCGCCAATTTGGGCGAGTACATGGACCCGGAAAGATTGGCAGATTCTTCAGTTGATCTGAACTTGAAGTTAATGAAATGGCGTCTTGCCCCGGACTTGAATTTGGATTTGATCAAAAATACGAAATGTCTCTTGTTGGGTGCCGGCACTCTTGGAGGGTACGTATCAAGAAATCTGCTGGGCTGGGGCGTGAGAAAGATCACATTCGTTGACTACGGACGTGTTTCATATTCAAACCCTGTACGGCAACCTCTCTTCGAGTTCGGCGACTGTACCGACGGCGGTAGACCAAAAGCCGAGGCAGCAGCAGCCATGCTGAAGCGCATCTACCCTGGCGTCGAAAGTGAAGGGCACTCTCTGTCTGTGCCTATGTTGGGTCATCCTTTTACGGATGAGTCGAGGACCAAAGCAGATCTCGAAAAGCTTGAGACGCTGATTGACGCTCACGATGTTGTCTTCCTGTTGATGGATACGCGCGAATCGCGATGGCTACCGACCGTCATTGGAAAGGCACGTGGCAAGATTGTCATGAACGCTGCGTTGGGATTCGACTCGTACGTCGTAATGAGACATGGTTCCGAGACGACGCATCATAGTCAACCACCTCTAGGATGTTACTTTTGCAACGACGTCGTCACGCCGGCCGATGTATGTTTTGATCAGCCAAAATGTGTCTCTGTCATGAGGCAGAGTCACTATCATGTGTTTCTCGTGTGAAAGCTGACATTTACCTCCTCCGAATAGTCCATGAAAGATCAAACGCTCGATCAGCAATGCACAGTCACTCGGCCAGGCGTCGCAGCAATCGCATCCGCTCTCCTCGTCGAGCTTCTCACCAGTCTCCTACAGCATCCTCTCGGTAAAGATGCACCGGCGCCGCAACTCACGCCAGGAAACGTGCCAGATCGCGACCCGCCCAACCATCCCTTGGGTCTTGTTCCCCATCAAATCCGCGGTTACGTGTCAACGTTTCAGAACATGGTTATTCGCGGCCAGTCATACGACTGCTGCAGTGCCTGTAGCCCAAAGATCCTGGATGCCTATCGGAAGAATGGCTGGGGTTTCGTCAAGAGGGCACTGCAGGAGAAGAATTATGTTGCTGAATTGTCTGGACTGGCAGAGGTACAGCGTCGCGCAGAGGAAATGGCCGGTGACATTGATTGGGAAGAGGAGGGTGTTGAGGACGAGGTCGGGGACGGCGAGCTGTTGTAGAAAGCTTTGATCGTGCGGCTGAAGAAAACGGCATTCGCTCGGGGAGTCGAGGCCTCTTGAAAGAAGTTCCCTACCATTTGCATAGATTTTCATACAGGTATTGGATGGTGGCGTTGGTATTTCACGGATATCCATCTTTTTGGATCAAGTATGCACGTCTTTCGGATGTCGGCGTTTTTCTTTTTCTTTTTCTTTCTTTTTTTTTTCGACGAGCCTTAGCTGCCTCGATGGGTATGGCTGCTTTTTTCTTTTTCTTTTTCTTTTCTACCACCCCTCGCCCCAAAAGGAATGACATCAAGAGCCAAGTGGCGTGTGAAGAACCAATGAAATGTTATTGTAGTCAGTGGATATTGGACGTTTTAATGACATGACGTTCCCGCCCCTTGACGAGATTTTGACAAGACAGAATGGGAAAACACCATGGAGCTCGACGGTTTCGTGGTTCTTCTCCCTTTTTACCCCCCCTTCTCTTCTTATCCTTTGTCTTTCTCTTCTTGTCCTTTGTCTTTCTCCTTTCCATCTCGTCTCTCTCGTTTCTTACCCCTTTCTTTGTCTATGACTTCCTGATTGACCGCTGCGTATTCGCTGCGCGGACAGCTCGGGTGGATGAGAAACCGCGTGCGAAGACGCAGTAGTGCATGGCGAATCGCCGATGCAAGGGTGTGAGCCGCGAGCGGCGCGAGCGGGAACCGAGACGGGCTGTTCTTGGCTGGTGGGCAGGCAGTGCGGTGCGCACTAAGGAGGTTTGAGCCCATGCCTGAGAGCCGAGGCTGGTTAAAACCTTTGATGATCCTGGCCGGTTCATATCGGTTCTCGGCCTCTCTTTCATCTCATTCATGGACTTGGGGCGGATTTCGATGCGAAGCCACTGTTATCCGCATGCATGTATCGTGGGACGCTAATGCTTTCGCCTGTTTGCAGGATGATGAGGAGGTTTTATGTGCGTGAGTTGGTACTCATGTACATGTGCATGATGTACATACAGTGTGGACTTGAAGAGAGAGCATGATTCTATTAGGTCCTCTAGAGGATACTATCACTAGGAGATACATCATGTTTTCCTGTTATGTGAGGCTATAAGCTCGTGCAGAGGAAGGCGAGATTACTGCTCGTGAGCCATGCCCCCCCCTGTGACGCTTCTCACCGCAAGCATATGACACCGGGGCCAGCAAACCAGTGTTTTTAGACTATTGAATATAGTGCTGCCATTTTGGGAAAGCCAGTTGCGCTTTTCAACTTTGGCGACGTGCGGAGCTCGGAAATGTCATTTCTTGGCGGATACTGCATTTTTCTTTCTTTCCCGCGCAAGGATAAGTTCTTTGAACCAGCCAAGGGGCGGTGTTTGCATGCCCGTCCGCGAAAGTTACATAATCCACGTAGCCGCTGTGTCATCTCTCTTCACGACTGACGACGCACGAGGAGACTCCGTCTTGGCACGTCGATGTGGCTGGAGGTATTTCCGCCTGTGGCGCAGCAACGTCATCATCTCGCGGGACCAAAGGCCTGGTGGTGACCAAGGTCCAAGGTCTGTCATGAACTTGCCAAGGATAAGCCATGACGTAGGCACAATTCGGACTTTCACACCTGCCATGGCAATGAGCTCCGCAGACCACCACGAGACACGGGCGCTCGTCAAGCCACATTCTTTCTTCTTGAGCTTGTCATCTTTTTAGGGCCTGTTTTCGTGCCGGTGATACAGATGTTTCGTGCCATCTCTTGTCGGTCAGGCTAGCCGCTTTGGGGCAACCTGGTGCGTTTTGCAGCAATAACAAGCACACACAAGAGAGGAGGAGGAAAAGCAGCGCAGCACAAGGCTTGCAGAACAAGTATCTAGAGCGAGGCGCGAAAAATAACAGAAAAAGAAAAACAGATGCGCGCGCAATCTCTCTCTCTCTCTCTCTCTCTCTCTTTCCTCGATCATAGTTAAACGCGCGCATAAACAGCACGAACGAGGCAGCCTGCATCTCAACACAACCCCCGTTGGACCGGGTCACGGCTGTTTTGGCCCATACTGGCGAGTCGATGACGCAGCAAATCAGACTTGTGGAGAGGGCAGCGTGGCTGGTTGGTGGACACAACGGGCCAAGAGTGGCTTAGAGTGGACAGTGCAGGCTCTGCCAACGCCCTGCCGCACAGCACAACCATCCGACCAGCGTCCCCCCCCACCTTCCCCACCGCCCCACCCCTGCCCGATGATGAAAGGATGGACCAGACTCAATGTTTTAGTCCTTTCGACTCAGCCCGGGCCCCGATGCCTCCAGCTATGTACCATGTAGGCTGGCCTGGCAATGTAATGAATGGTCAGCTGCGTGGACGTGTGTCTCGAGTCTAAGCTCGACGTATCATTTCTGCGGTCTGCCTGGTTTCAAAATCAAATAAGAGAGCTCTTTCTCCCACACCTCCTTGCGTCAGAACTTCCCTCTGCCCCTCCCTCTGACTCTTTCTTTTATTCTTCTTGCCATATCGAAGCAACTCTACCTTTCACGAAAACTCGCCAGACGTCATCAAACCTTCATCACATTTGATACAGCGTGCGCTCACTTCGACCTGCAACATGCCTTTCACCGCTAGGTAAGACCCCCCGGACGTGCCGAGAGGACAACGATGCTGGCATTCGAGACTGTGGCCGAATACGGCGCGCGCTGGGACTTCTTTTGCTTTGTCCATGCCGGCATTCGGCGCACTGTCGTGCAAAGTCATTGTTGCATGCGTCAAGTCTCAGTGCTCGCAAGTGGTGCCCGACGTTTTCGAACGTCGCAATGGAAGGGGAAGAAAAGAATATGAAGCATGGAATCTAACAAGAAGTCACAGTGATATCTGCAAGATCATCTTGGCCATCATTCTCCCCCCTGTGGGTGTCTTTCTCGAGACAGGCTGCGGCTCGCACCTCCTCATCAACATCCTCTTGACAATTCTTGGTAAGCTCGCCTTGTGTTCCCCATTTGACCTGGTGGAAACTTGCGCCACCCACACCTTCTGGTGGCGTGCTGCAGACGCACCAATCCTCTTCAATGTCACCACCACCTTTAGTCCGTTCGATCGGCATTTGGAACGGGTTGTTCAAGACGCTTCCTTATACTAATAAATCTTTTGCGCTCTCCTTGTAGGCTACATTCCCGGAATTATTCACGCTCTCTACGTTATCCTGAAATATTAGTGGCGGCTGCTGCTTCGCTGTCGACGGGCAGGACCATCCGCTCGCTCGCGCAGCTCCTTTATTTTCATGGAGGTTTGCCGGCCGGTGATGAGGCCGTACTTCGTCAGGCTCCTTGTGGCACACGATACAGCGTGACCTTTCACCATCGACCTGCAATTGTGGCGCCGTGAATAAGTTGCCAATCAGATCATGATACGCCAACACTGACTGAATATCTACTGTCAGCTGCACGGTCCGACGCCTTTATTTTTCTCGTTATTCACTTCTTGCGGCGGGGAACAGGTCATAGGTTGTTGCCTCGATTGTCGGCTGTTCGTCGAGCCACTGACTGACTGCATGAGTCGCATCCTACTACAGAGAGACGGATAATATTAGATACCCATTTAATTCATTAATGACTCCTATCTACGTTTCTTTACACGAATTAAACTTTACCTTTATCTATGATGCATGCGCAGTTTGTCTACCCATGAGTTGCGTTGGGTCTGACAGAGTGTTTGTGTTTGGCGTAGGCGTCGTTTGTCACCGTTGACACACCAGATGTACGATCAATCAATCATACTCCGAGCCCAGGTCTGTTTTGTGCAACTGCTTAATTGTTTGGCTAGAAGATAAGATCCTCAGCGATGGAGATGCTCGATACCACCATGAACCCTGCCTGAGTAGACTTTCCATCCCGGAAGCGTCAAAAGGCAGGAAACATCTCATGGCGCAGTCCAACATTCAATACATGGCGCAAATCACCAACCAAAAATTTACGAAAAATCCATGTCGAATAATTAACTCGACTCTCGGAGAAATATTCTTTTTTCTTTCTTTCTTTCTTTCTTTCTTTATTTATTGGTGCTACAAGCCCCTACTCTTCTTCCTCCCGTGCGCTCCCAAAACCCTTACCGTAAAATAACCTTCCAGACACGGCGCTCCCTAGCAATGACCCAGCATACAGGCCGGCCAAGATCGTGACCGGCCACTTCTGCCACTCCCGATCCCAATCCAGTGGAATGGGTACCGCGCCTAGCCACGCACCCAACACGGCGCCGGCTAACGCCCCAAAGGTTTCGTCCAGTGGCGCCGAAGCACTCACCACGGCGACCCACGCCTGCCCGTCACTGCCTCTCGTGTAGAAGATTGGGAGCAGCGCGAGGAGAGAGAAGTGCGCAGCGCAGAGGAGTGTGTGAGCGGTGTGGGTGAGGAAGGGGGCGCCGAAGAGGATGAAGATGATGTGGATGGCTGGTGTAACCATTGCTGATAAAAGGAGGGCGAGGAGAGCGGTCTTGAGTCATTGATGTAGATATGTCTGTTAGCACTGGTTTCTTCTTTTTCTCTCTTTACTTGTTCTCCTTTATTCCGCAAAAGAATATAGAAAAGCAAGGGGGCGTTGAAGATTGCCCTTACAGAAACAGCATTTCCTCCCACGGCCCTCTTTCTGCTGTTGTCACCCGGTCGAACTTTCTTGGACGTTTGGAAGCCAGCGACAGGGAGACAGACGACGACATAGGCGATTTGTAAGCCGGCCACGAGGGGGAGAGCATACTGGAGGGCCGAGACAGGGTCGCTGACTAGCTCGTTGAAGCGAGCGACGAGAAGGGCGAGGAGGAGAATCGGGCGGAGAATCGCGAGGCTTTTGGAGAGGGGCGTATCGAGGAGCGGGACGGGGGGGATGGCCGGTTTATAATTGTTATTGTTATTCGGGGACTTCTTGGTTGTTTCAGGGGTTTGATGCTGCGTGGGGGACTCTTTGGTGATGGATGAGGAGGACATTGCTAGTAGCGCGGAAGGGGCACGCGGGCCATAGAGGGAGAGCAGCGCGGATTGAGGCCAGATGTTGGTGACGTTGGTGCTCGCTCGGCTTGTGAATGTAGCAAATTGGACTCGTTTTCCGTGACTATTGATAGCTTTGGATCGATGCTGGTCGCAATTGCAGCTCAACTGTAAGCTTCCACGACTCCAAACGATGGATGCTGAAGCAATCGTGGTTCCTGGTGGTTTTGCCAATGCGGCGAAACTGCGGCTCAAACCACCAATATTCTGGAATGCTGGCACACTGGTCTGGCAAAGCGGGACCAGACCCATAATAATTTTCCGCAATAACGCCTACACCTGACGGAGACAGCTTCAAGGTTGCTCCGCCTCAGCATTCGACCGGCAATCGCATGGAGGGGAAGTCTAGCGACACCCTTGGGGATGAACCAGTGAGTACCGGTGACGAGTGACCCGAGTTTGCGAATCCAAGCTTTGCTGACATCCCGACAACACCAACCAGCTTCCTCATCACGCGAATTGAGAATCCACCATGAGGGCGGCGAACCTGACACGTCATGGTCGTCGGCTCCTCATCTACCACCACCATACCGCTGCTGCGCCAGCATGTCTTTCCTACACGACAATTGCGCGGCGACGATCAATCGCCCCACGACCGGCGGTGCGCCGGACTTCCCAGCGGACCTTTCTCAACGCCCTGTTCCAAAAGCCGCCGCGCGAGATCCGACAGCCGGAATACGAGCCGGGATGGATGCAAGTCATGGTTTGGAGAAGTCGCATGCTCGACAATTTGCGCCCGCCGCCCCGGAAAGAGCTCAAGGATGCGTGGCGGAAGCTGATGGAGTCTAAGCTGAAGAGGAGGAGACCGCTCAATAGCACGCAGGCACTTCAATGTCGGCGACTGCTGGAGTATCTGTCACCAGGCCTTTCTCAAGATCAGCGACAACAACAACAGCAGCAGCAACAACAACAAGAACAGCAAAACGTTAAACCGTTGTCTGCGGCAGAATTGACGTTGGCCCGAAAAGTTCTCCTGGATATCAAACCACAAGAGAGGACAAAAAATCATCTCGACTTTGCAAAAGCATTGCATGCTGCTTGGTCATTGGGAACGTACGCTGGGAAAGTGAGAGACTCGGAGTGGCAATGGCGGTATCTTGTCAAACTGATGTGCGAGTATGGGGCCTCAGAGGAGGCAATGCAGATGCTGCAGTCTGAATGGAAAAACTCGACCTGCTTTCCCTACCTGGCAGAACAAGACTGTCTGTTGGAGTCAGTCGCCCGAGGACTTGCCAGAGAAGACAAGGAAGCGGAGCTTGTGGCATTGGTCACGTACGCGATGGAACATGGGGTTCCGTACAATGCTGTCATTCAGTCTGTCATGGTTGAGTATTTCGCGAGCAGGGATCGCGTGGTCGAGACGAAACATTGGCTCAGCCAACCTATTGGCCAAAGACATGCCCAGACGCAAGTCTATCGGACTGTCGCATCGTTTGCCCGGCGCAACGGTCTTCAGGAGTGGGCAGTACCTCTTTTTCTCGACTTAGGCCAAGCGCAAACCAGGCCTTCAAGATGGGATGTCATTCTACAGTCCATTCTGCTGCTAGGGAAAAGCCTGGCCGAGGTAGATGCCATGATGTCGCACATGTCCGGTCGTTACGGATTCATCAAACCGACCGCAGGCACCATAAACGGCCTGCTGACAGTGGCGGTTGAGACTCGAGATTCCAAATTGGCTGACGAGATTCTTGCTCTAGGGGCTGAGAAGGGGATTCCGCCCAACGGCGAAACCTTTCTTCTTCTGCTCCAGCTGCGGCTCGAGACTGAGGACGTCGAGGGCGCCAGGCGAAACTACGAACATGTCCGGCATTACGAACCCTGGAACAATGAATCAGCTTCAGATGATCTCTTCAGCGACTTTTGCCGGTCGACAAACAGACTTCTGACTCTGCTATCACGGCAAGTGTCCCCGGACTTCCAACTCATCCTTCACGTCCTCGAGGCCGTCGAGGAGGAGCAGATCGTCCTGGAACCCGAAACCGTAGGCACTCTTTGCGTCAGGTTCCTAGAGAACGACCAAAACTTTGATGTCATCGATCTGTTGTCCCTCCACTCATTCCACTTCAGCGAACAGCAGCGCGAAGTGGTGCAAAATGCATTCATCGCCTTTTGTCTCGACCTCGGAACCAGCACAGCCCGCGCCTGGGGCGCCTACCAAATCCTGCAGCAAATCTTCCAGGACACAAGTTACGAGCGCCGCATGAAGCTCATGCAGGCCTTCTTTGACCGAAAACGACCCGACATGGCCTCCCACGTATTCGGCCACATGCGACAGCACCGCAGCAAAAGCTACCATCCTACCATGGAGACGTATATCCAGTACTTGGAGGGCGTGACACAGCACCCGGACCCGAAGGGCCTGGCCATGGTGCATAACATGCTGAAGATGGACACGACGATGCAGCTCAACACGAGGCTGTACAACGGCTTGATGCTGGCGTACACGGCCTGCGGCAAGCCCGCTCTGGCCCTGGACTTTTGGAACGACATCAATGCCGCTGCCGAGGGCCCGTCGTATGCCAGTCTGGAAGCAGTCTTTTGGGCGCTGGAGAAGAAGTCTGGCGGCGACAAGCAGGCTCGTGACATTTGGGAGAGGATCGAGAGAATGGATCTGGAAGTGCCCCCGGCCGTGTACAATGCTTATGTGGGAGCCATTGCTGGAAATGGCAACGAGAAGGAAACGCGACAACTTATTATGAATATGGCATCCCATGTGGGATCGGAGCCAAGTTCCACGACGTAAGTTTATCCGGATTTTTTCTTCCTTTTCTTCTTTCTTCTTCAAAATATGTCTCTTGTCCCGAATCTAGTATGATTTCTTTCATCTCCACGCGAGAAAATTTGCTAAACCTCGTCTTTCTTACAGCCTTGCCATTGCACATAATGCGCTCCCCGGACAAGAATTACAAGCAAATTACCGCGAATGGGCGCAGAAAAGGTACCGCGCCGCATGGGCCGAGCTCGACAAAGTGGGCAGACGGCTTGATGAGTATGGGCTGTGCCAGATCAAGATCAAGAGGGTCATGAAGGCGTGAAAAGGAAATTGTATGATGTGTTTATAAGGATCGAGCGAAATAGTTGCAAGGAGGACAGTTATGTATTTGTACAATTCTTTTCCTTGAAAGAAAAAAAACAGGAGTAAAAGTGAAAAGCTCTAGGCTGTTATACATACAGCGATGAAATAGTAAGGAGAGACAAATACTGTCTATCTTATCCCTTTTTTCCCCCCTCTGGCCGAAATTCTTCCTTGATCTCATTTACATTTTTCTTATTTAATTCTTTAAGCATTTTTTTCCTCTCGCGCCTTAAGGGAAGAACCTATCCCGAATCATCTCAGGATGATCATGAATGGTGGGGTAAATACCCATGCCCTGCACTCGCCGAATCATCTTTGCAATTTTGCGCTGGTTCACGGGCCGCAAACTCGTTCCCGCAGAGTGAATAATTTGACCCGACGAAGTCGTGAATTCCTGTACCAAAGAGAAGTTCTAAACCGCCAAAGTGTTAGCATTTTTAGGGGAAAGAACAGAAGAAGCGAAAGACACATCCACACTGATCAAGTCCCGCCAGCATAGTAAGCATAAATGGCATTCCCCCCCCACGTTCTTGTTCTCTCACCTTGTACATATCCAGAGGTCGAATGCCCAACACATCCACCACGTCATTCTTCCTGAGTGATCGCTTCCTCCACTTTTGCATCTCTACGGGACTCAAGTCATGCGGAGAGTAGACGTCGCCAGCGGCCCATCGCCGAGGCATCTGCCGGAGGTAGTCGCCCGAGATTTTGGTATTGCGGAAGCTCTCGACGGAGTCGAGCTTGCTGTTCTGCTGTTTGCTGTTGATACGGTTGAGCATGATGGCCGCTGCCTCGCCGGGGCGGGCCACGGTACGAGGACGCTGGCCAGAGGGTTTCTTCCGGTCGTCCATGGAGAGGATGTTGCTGGCGGAGGAGGGTGACTGGCGTGCAGGGGGGGGGTTTTCGTTTGGAGGAGCAGCCGCGAGGGCGGAAGTGGACGACAGGGCGCGGACAAAGGGTAATGGTGCTGATAGGGCTGCTAATGGCGACGACGACGACGATAATAATGATGGCGCGCGCAGCACGCGCAGCAGTAGACGGGAAGGCATGGTGGCGGACTGCTCGTTGTTGTATTATCAAGACGTGATGCGATCTAGCGCAAAAGATGGGTGAGGTTCCCGAAAATATATTGGAAGAGTGAGCAAGTGAGTGCATGTGGGTTCCGGCACCCCGGTCATCGAACCCACTTTAACTTTTTCAACTCTCCTGCTGTTTCCAACACTTGGATCTGCTTTGCGACCACATTCATTGGCGCGAGACGAATTGTACACGACAAAAAAAAAAAAAACACAGACATCAACATTCAATCTACCAGGACGCATTGCTTGACGCTCAGTTCACATAGACCCGTCGCCCTTCATTCTTCCTCCTGAAAAACCACCTCACAACAACAGAGACCGCCGCTCGTCATGGTGCGCAAGCTCAAGTTTCACGAGCAAAAGCTCCTGCGCAAAACCGACTTCATCAGCTACAAATCCGACAATGACCATCGTGACAAGGCCGTAATACGGCGGTACATGATTCAGAAGCCAGAGGATTATCACAAATACAACCGAATCTGCGGTGTATGTTCCTCTTTATTTCCTCCCCCTTGTCTTTGAACTTTTTTTTTTATTCCACAAAATTTCGCCTTTTCCTCTCTCTAGCTGTCTATCTAGTCCCTACTCTAAATCGACGTCATGAATACACTGCCGTAAGGCTGTTGAAAGGCATGCAAACTTGCTGACACCTTTCATGTTACAAATTATGAAGTCTCTCCGACAACTCGCCCATCGCCTCTCCCTCCTCCCGCCCGACAACTCCACACGGCGCAAACACGAAGAACTCCTCCTCAACAAGCTCTACGACATGGGCATCCTGTCAAGCAAGTCCAAGCTATCGGCCGTGGAAAATAGCGTGACGGTAAGCGCCTTTGCGCGGAGGCGACTTCCCGTCGTGATGACGAGGCTGCGCATGGCGGAGACGGTGCAGGCAGCGACCAAGATGATTGAGCAGGGCCATGTGCGCGTCGGGGTTGAAACGATTACGGATCCTGCCTACCTGGTTACGCGGTCGACGGAGGATTTTGTCACGTGGTCGGTTGGCAGCAAGATCAAGAGGAATATCATGAAGTATAGGGATCAGCTGGATGATTTTGAGTTGCTGTAAGGACCGGCGACGGAACATTGATATGCGAAGCCGACGATGGGTGAAATGATGGAGTTCAATGAGAACTAGATGAGGGAATTGCATTTTCTGGGGCGTTTCTTTTCTTTTCTTTTCCATATCTTTGTCTTATGTTATTTGTTCTTCTTGGGCCAAAGGTAGAATGTACCAAATTTGACTTCTTCACAGATGGCCTGACTATTGTGCTCATTGTTCAGGCAAGAATTTGTCTCGCTTCATCGCTGACACTTGCATACACACTCTTTCGTCTGTATTCTCTGTGGGTACGAGATGCGGATATCACTGTATGTGGCGAGGGCTTTATTTTCAAACGCCAGGATTTGCGTGAATCTGAACAGAATAGAGATTTCTTGGGTGTCGATTTGTTGCGCGCCGCTCCGTGTCAAGTCACGTAGAGGGCGTGAGCTGCACATTGATTCAGCTTGAATTGCCAGTCCAAGTCGTAATTTATAAGCAAGAAGAATAAAAAAAACGGGGAGATAGATGATAGAGGAAAATAAATAAATTTATGAAATAAAGTAAGAACACTAACTGTGTGCCCTTCAAACTTGTCCTTTCCATCCAACCCCTTCCATCTCACTATGGTCATCCTCTTCCCCATGCTCAACGACTCCACGTATTCTCTGACGTGCATCATTTGCCCTCTCATGTCTTTTGTGCGGGAGTTTTGGAAATTAGTGCTTGGACGGTGAGAGGGGTGCGCAATGTACTCCTTCCACCAGAGTTGATACTGAGAATCAGAGACGATGGAAGAGTCAATCGCCCACACAGACGGTGAAAGGTGAGTGAGAGAATTTACGGATTGCGCAGGAGAGAGAATAAAGTCAGACGGCACACGCGGTATTGAACGTCACGGCGGAAATGGCACCATACAGAGCAGCGAGTGTGAGCATCACCATGTCCTTGTGCTTTCTATTTGACGTAACGAACCTGGGCACTCCAAGCGGGGTATCTTGCATCCAAGAAAAAAAACGAAAAAACAACAACGAGAAAACAAGGGAAGTGACCAAGACAATGAACCCGTCCCGAGACATCTAAAGCTCATCATCATCATCATCCGATATGAATATCGAGTGTCTCTTTGAACCGCCACTGCTAGCAAGGCACTTCGAAGCCCAGCTCGTCGGTGAGTATTCGACTTTGGGCGTGTGGCTCAGCTCGTAGCTATCCTTTTTGATGGCCTTGTAATCACTCCCCTGTTTTTCATCGTCTTCGCTCTTGGCGTCTTCGGATTTGACGCCCTTCATTTTCATCGTTCTGTGACTTGCATCTGCGTCTTCGACGTTTCCGTAGTTGCCAAATCCCTCCATCTTGAATTTCTTTTCACTCTCGTCAGCGTCTTCGCTCTTGGCGTCTTCGGATTTGACGCCCTTCAATTTCATCGTTCTGTGACTTGCATCTGCGTCTTCGACGTTTTCGTAGTTGCCATATCCCCCCATCTTGAATTTCTTTTCACTCTCGTCAGCGTCTTCAGTCTTGAAATTCTTAAATCTTTTCATCGTCATTCGATGCTCATCCGCCCCCTCAGTATTGATATCCTCGAATTCCCGATCCTCCATCATCTTCATCTTCCTCTCCAAGACCAAGCTGTCCCCCTCCGGTATCCCCGACAACAGACCCCTCTCTTGCTTGACAACAGCCTTATCCTCCTCACTAATGTCGGCGGCAGACACTGGCGCCTCCGTCCCCGTCCTGGAATCCGCCATCACATCCTGCGCCTTCCTCAACGCAGCTTTTCGTCGTTGATAGAATGTCTCGAGGCAGTTGTGCCTCGCCTCGCGCGACCAGCTCTCCACCACGAGAGCAAACTCAGTGGCATTGACGAAGCCGAATTCGCGGGCCATGGAGCAGAATTGTCGGAGGCAGACGTCCTGCGGGGGCCGATACGTATGATGCAGCATGGTGCCGCCCTCATCATCATGCAGCAAATGTTGACTGTCACTGAAAAGTGCATTCTGCCCTTCTGCATCTCCGTCCTCGTATCGTCTGTTTGCGGCCTGACGTGAGAGCTGTTCCTCTATCTTGGATGTGCCGATGACTTCCGAGTTATCGTGTGTATATTTGACACCGACGGACGTCAATATGGCTTGAATGGCATCGCTCTTGAGCGGGGCGCCCGTCCGCTTCGAGGCGAGGAGTTGCTCCTGCTGATTCTCGGCTGTCAATAAGCTGGCCAGTTGGCTCATGCCGCCGTCTTCGCCATCACTGTCTTTCTTTTTAGCAGCAGCAGCAACAATACCAAGCAAATCCTCATCCTTGATTGCTTGTTCCATGTCTACACTTGCCAGATGCACACCGGCCTTGGACTCTGCAATGTTTGTCTTGTTGACAATATCGCGCAGCAGCCCAAAACTGCTGTCGCTGTGGTACGCAAAGATGTTGGACAAGCCAAAGATTTCTCCTTTTCTGTCCTCATCCTGCTGAACGCCTTTGAAATATCGACGTTCAGAAGAGGCGGTGTAGCCAATGTTTGCTTGTTGTTGCTTGTAGATTTGTCGCGCATAGACAATTTCCTCCACGGTTCCCAGCGAAATAAGCCGAAATACCTCGACGTCTCGGGTCTGTCCAATGCGATACACGCGGTCCTGCGCTTGCAAATCATACGAGGGATTCCAATGCGGATCGATGATGACCACTTTATTGGCGGATGTGATATTGAGGCCTACGCCGCCGGCCTTTGTTGAAATGAGAAACACGAACTGTGCGGCATCTGCGTTGAAGGTATCGACAACTTCTTGTCTTTCCTCGTAGGACAGGGATCCATCGAGATAGCTCACATTGTAGCTCGTGCTAGTGAACAGGTGCTGCAAAATACGCAGCAGCCGAACGCTGTGCGAAAACACAAGCACCTTGTCGCCGTGTTGGTGCCAGAAACTGAGCAGTTTTTTCAGGACTTTCCATTTGCCACAAAACTCCGGATTGACCAGATTCCTGATCTGATCTCTCTGTTCATACATGGGCTTCCATGTGTCCGGCATACACATCTGTAATGTGCGCAGCTCTTTCTCGTGCTTTTCGTCCAAGTCTGTCGTAGACGGCGTGAGAAGAGCGAGATGGTTGGCAAGCTTCTGCAGGACCATCATGCTGGGGAATACCAATGCCTGCCATGCCGTGCCATCAGATAGCGTTCGGCGGCAGCACCAGCCTTTCTTCGAGCCATGTTCACACCTCTGTGAAATTTCGAGAATCAGCTGAACCTGCTCGCTTCTGATAAAGGTTTTGTACGCGTCTCGCTGCAGATCCGATAGCGGACAAAAGACTACCCGATCCGTCTTCTTGGGCAGCTGGTCAGCGATCAAGGTCTTCATCCGCCGCAGGAAATAGCGCGGTAAAAGGTTCTGGACGAGTTTCTGTGCGGTTTTTCTGGCCAAGCTTAACTGAGCCACAGTAGCGTCATGAGATTGTCCGACGGCCAGCGGTTTGCTGATAGTCTGCATCCATTCGGATTTGGTACCAAAATGGCCTGGATTGGTCCAGTCGAGCAACGTCCACAGCTCTTCGTACTTGTTTTGAATCGCGGTCCCCGTCAGACCGATACGACAAAGGGCATTTACTTCCGTCAGCGCTTTGGTGGTCTCGGAGGAACGGTCCTTGAGCCTGTGACATTCGTCGGCAACAACGGCATCCCATGCCACCATGTTTATGCCGCTGCGATTGTTCTTATATGTGTCGTACGTCGTGATCATGATCTCCAGGAGACCTGCGCGTGCAGTATCCAGAACGTCATCTTTGTTTGCGCCATGGTAGATGTCAATGTGCCACCACCCCCATCTGTTCAGCTCGTTTCTCCAATTCATGATGAGAGAGCCCGGACAAATGATCAAGACCCTCGGATACCAGCGACCAGGAGCGAATCTCATTTCTCTCATCCGCTTGTCGTCTCGCTCATCGCCCGTCTTCCCAAACGCAGCAGTCAGGAAGGCCGCAACCTGGACCGTCTTACCAAGGCCCATATCATCACCAAGAATACCACCTTCTTGATATACAAACTTGCGATGAAGAAACTTGACGCCTGCAATTTGATAATCGCGCAAGTACTGCGCGATAGATGCCGGTATCAACCCAGCCGATTGAGGGAGCTCGACATCCTTGTACGGCCTCAAGGGTTTGATGCCGCTCCTGAGGTCGAACTCGGGTCGTTCTTTCAACGCATCTAGTCCTCGGGACTCATCAAACTCGACTCCAGTGTAATCAGGCGGAAGCATGAGAGCCAACTCATGAAGGCGCCTCTTATTCGCATCGAAATCTCTACGTCTCTCCTGCAAATACTCCGGCAGATCGCCCAAGTCGATCGCATCTGGCGAGCTCGAATTATCGGCGTTGTTTACCTTTTTATCCTTTGCGCTAGCTGCTGATTTTCGCTTCGCCCTTTTCTTCTTGGGCTTCACAGGTAAGTCGTCCGAATCATCGGTCCAGTGAACCTTTTCAAAGACATGTTCAGTGTCGCCTTTTCGTTTTTTGGAATCCAATACAGAATTTTTTGCAGGACGACCATCGTTCTCGGACGATGTGCAGCTATCATCGATGATCTCGATGATTTGTGGTTCATTTTCGATTTTCATGTTACTCACGCCATGACGTTTTCCGACTGACCGTTTCTACAATAAGGTTGTGTAGTAGGATGACGCGTGTCGAAGTATTATCGGCTTTCGACGTCGCAACACGAGAGCACGTGACTGACATTTCTCTCTGTCGTCCAGAAGCCACCGACCGACCGCGTATGCGCAACTAAACAACCATGACACCGCTGAACATGAGCCAACGATTTCCTTTACAGTTATGCGTTGCACAAACTGGCGCAAGGCATGATCATGAGTACGCTAAATGCCAGTCAGGCATAGTGAACCATCGGTAATATTGTAGGGGGTCCCAAGCTCGGGATTCAGAACAACCTTCAGATGCACTATGGAAAATGATTTTGGTCTTCTTCTTTTCTTCTTTTTTTTTCTTGGGTTTTTTTTTGTAAATAATATCATAAGTACAGCACGCACAGCCAAGATACATCAGGAAGCGAAAGCCATACTCCACAGCCTCTCCCGTCAGATCCACCTGCATTGTTGTCATGGTCGTGGATGAGGATTCAGCAGCCACTTGGCAGCCAAACGCGGCACGCGGCACGTCTTGTTGGTAAATCCCGGATATCGCACAAAAAAGCGGATGTGCACATCACACTAGTAATGTACGTTAGACCCCCCTATATACCGTGCAACACCGGATAGAAGGATACTCCGTAAGGGAGCAATTCCAACACTCGCAAATTTTCTCTTTTTGTTGAAAAAAAAGGAATTGCTCGAGAGTGGCCCAAAAAACGCATAAAAAACGAAAGCTGAGTGAAGTATACACAAGTGGATACCTCGAATGAAATGAACGTTCCTGATTGGCCAGCTTCATGCTGAGTCAATCGCCCGGATTGATGACTCTCATCCCCGTCATCACACAAATTCTTATCAAATGCATTATCGCGACGTGCGAGGATTGAGTATAGATCTTAGTCTAAAATGCATTCCTTGAACCAGGGCCAGTACGTGGAAGCTGACCAGTTTCGTATATACTCCAGAAATGCGGCGATCCGATGAACACCCAACTCGTTGTCCGTACTTCCGATGCGCGCCTCGAGCCAGAGTATCTTTTTCATCAACCGTTAGTTGGAAGGTCTCTGCGCAGTCGGCGGGAATCTCAACATACCGTTCTTAATGAGGGCTGCCCCAGTTTGTCCCTGAATTCTGGTGATGTTGCGACGTAGTACCACTCATGTCCTTGAGAGTATATTCCCGGAAGAGCTCCCAATTTTTCGAGAGACTTTTGCTCATATTGCATCGCTTCGTCATCGTCATCGAATACATCGTCTTGGCCAGCCATAGTGCTAGTTACGGAAAAGCGCCGACGTGCGGTGATCTCCAGTAGAAATCGCAGCATTTTCCACTGGGCCGCCTGCCACACACCTATCTGCAGTACTCCACCATCAAAATCATTACCAGATCTTTTGATCTCAACATTACAAGAAGTAGGACAGCCTAAGGTTGCGAGATATGTGGAGTGATTTATACTGAACTCGGGTAGCGTCTGTCGCAATCGATCGATTTTGATCTCATATTCTGGCTCGCCTCCTGGATTAATATACATGCACATGTCAATCGGTCGATCAGGAGCTAATCTCGGCAGATATTCACGAATGATACTGGCTCTTGTGCTTTAAAAATGCGATCCTATTAGTAGGTAATTTCTCTGAAGTTAGAGGCTTTGAAGGTTAACACACAAACGAGCGAAATCGACAAGATTTTCCGAAGTGTTGGGACTCGAAGTGCGAAACACTTTTCTCGATAGTTCGCAGTGGACGTCGCAGATCCAGTTGTCCTCGTCATGATTTTCCTCGAAGCAGCGACGGGCATTGTTTGCAATATCACAAGCCTCTTTAGGTGTGAGCCTACTGCCATCGGTCTCTGACTTAGCAAACACATTCACATCAAGGCCGTTGTCGCTTATGAAGGCCTCGAATTTGGACGCATCTGATCTTGCTGACAGGATCCCGTGACAGCGATTAATTTCTCTGATTCTCAGCAATGCCATTCGAATGGCTGGAGGTAGACCCTGCGTTTCAAGACCGCCTAGCTGTCGAATAGTGATTCCCTCATCGGAGATGCGCCAGATGGAGAATTTGCGGCGTGGCGATGAAGGTGGTTTGCTCCAGATGCTGGCGGATGCGGAAGACTTTGAAGGGGAGGACAAGGTTCTCGGAGGTCTTGATAATGGATTCAGAAATGTCGCAACTGATGTTCTATCTGCATCATCCTGTCGTCTCCGCTTTGTTAAAGTCGATCGTTGATCCATGGAGCTGGGGTCTGGTGACAAGGGACGGGGTCGCTTGCGTGGCCGTTGATGAGAGATAGGTAGGTCAGGACAACAGCTAACCTCCTCTGTGGAAGTAATGACTTCGTCAAGCCATTTAAAAACATTGACCATGATGATTGATGTTCGTGTTTTCTATGGAAGTAATGACTTCGTCAAGCCATTTAAAAACATTGACCATGATGATTGATGTTCGTGTTTGGCGCGTATCTTGTAGTTTGAGGCAAGAAGGATAATGCCCCTTGTAGGTTGGTGTTGCACACCGCAGACCTCCTTAGGTCTCTCTTATTAGTGCGGTGCCCTTGTATCTAGCCTCATATCTCAGGCATACCGCCAGAGATCCCCACTATATATATTTTAGGTAGTAGGAGCATTCTCTACTAAATTGTTACGGTCTGCCCTACGAGGGAACCCACCCCTTAAGGGAGGGTTCCCTCTCCCGATAGTTTAGAAGAATCATCTTTGACCATACATACACTTGACTACCTAGCTGTGACTTAAGTGTTATCCCTTCTTATGACCTTACGAAGCACTGCGCCTATTGCGTGAGTGCCAACCTCTTACGTGCGTCTTCCAGCACGTAACATAAATAGAGAATATATTATATACTATTATTAGATATAATAGGTTATAAGCCATCTATTTTCCAGATTTTTTAACATTTAATATTAACTTTTATTAATGCCTACGCCCTACGTGTCGTATTCCAACACGTAACAAGTGGTAGCAATTGCTAACGTACCAAACCGCCCCCTTGGGGAAGAAACAACCTCCGTTTACAAGCTTTGCCGATTAGTCTCGTTAGCAAAGCGGTTAGTCCATAGTTTCCGCCGTTTCTTTCTCCTATAGGAACTCTATAAGATTAATAGCGCCATTATTGGCACTAAAATCAACTGGCGTGGGAATGTTTCCCTTGATTCAATGATTTTCGCTCGCTACGCCATTGAACTCGGCGCCGAAGCTCTGATCTGGCTTCCCCGTCGGGTTGCCGACCGTGTGGAAGGCGTCTTCACTAGGTACCACCGCTGGGCAGCAGTCAGGCTTGGTTTTGTTTTGACCCAAAAAGAGGTCGTTTGCTACGTAATACAATGGTTAGATAGCTCCCATACCCCCCTTTTTTCTTTTCTTTCTTACTTGTCGTACGCTAAGGGACTGGCTCTTTGTTAAATCCCCGGGGGGGGGGGACTTGTTATGGTCTGCGGGAACCGTCCCTATAAAGGACGGTCTCCCGCAGACTATAACATAGAATATAACTATTATATATTATACTACTATATACCTAACTATAACTTATATAATCTTTATTTATAACCTTATAAAGCATTAGTATTTATACTAATACCTACGCCCTACGTGTTGTATTCTAATACGTAACAAAGACCTTTATTAGCCTTAGTTAATCTTGTTATTACTATAAAGGCATAAAAAATGCTTATAAGAGCGGATTCGAACTATAGCCCTTTTGTTTAGGCGCGGAAATTGATAATTGTTGGCTGCCGCCCTTAATACTATAGGTGTTGTTATAGTATATAAAGGAAAACCCACAGCGCACTTTATGGAGTGTACACTCCCCTTTTGCCCTTAGTGGCACAATAGGTTATAAGCCCTTACGCTTTAGCTGCTTACGCTCTCTCACACACTAGTTGCCCGTTTAAATCCTAGCATAAAAAGACTACTTTAAGCACTAGAGCTAAGGGCTAGAGCCAAGAAGGCAGAGCTATGTAGCTAGAGTGTAGGTCCTTGTGAGGAGCCTCACAATGCACATGCATCACAGCCTTGCACGTGCATAACCGTTAGGCAATGACCTTATATGTAACCTACTATAATAGCTATATATATAACTTACTTATACTTTACTATAAACTATATAAGGTATAGCTATTACTATATATAACTTAGAGAAAGTAAGCTTTAGTTAATATACTATATACCTATTACCTTTACTTAGCTACTTTAGTTTTAATAATTTTAAAGCTTTTTTATAGCTACTTAAAGGTAATATAGCACTAATTACCTAAAAAATAGCTATAGTATTATAGAATAAAAATACTAACTTCTTTATAATAAAAATACCTACTACCTTTATACTAAATACCTATAATTTATTTAAAGAAGTATAGGCTATTAAAGAGTAAATTACTTAGCTATAAAAGCTTTAATAGCTTTAAGCTTAAAAAGAGAACCTTCTTTATATTTTAAGTAGTAATAATTCTAGGGTATTTAAGGGGAAAGCTAAGTAAACCTTAAATACTTTATTTAATAATAGTAAAGATAAGGTAAAGGTTAAAAATATTACTTTACTAATATACTTTATAAACTCTTAAAAGTATAAAATATAAATTAATAACCTAACTTATACCTTTAATAAAGTATAATATAAATACTACTAAAACTATTAAAAAATCCTATTTACTCTTAACTATATATACTAAGCTTATTAAGTAAAATAGAACTATTTCCTTAATAAATAATAGGAGAATTACTAATAGAAACTTAAAGATAACTAAGTAGCTTTTTAAAACTAGACCTTAACCTTACTTAGAGACTTAGCTAATTAAGAGGCCTAAATTACTATAATAATAGAAAATACTAAGTAGTATAAAGACTAAAGCCCTATTAACTTTAGTATTTACCTTAACTTATTAAAGAAATATCTTAAAAAAGCTAGTAAAAAAAGCTAGGCTCTTTTATTCTTTACTAAGCTTTAGCCTAACTTATAAAACTATATTAACTTATATATATTTATTATAAGAAAAATATAAAAAAAAGTTATATAATTAGCTTAGTACTTTTAGAATATAATATTAAGGAGGTATAAGCAAAAAGCATTTACTCCCTATAAGAGTAATACTAAAACCCCCTATACTAACTATAACTAGTTACTAGGAAATACTTTATAAAATAATATAATATTAGTAGTATAACCTTTTATTTCTATACTTAATAATAACTCTATAGGCTAGCTAAGAAAATACTATAACTATAGTAAAATAGAATATATTTACTTTAACTATAATTAACCCTAAAAACCCTACCTTAATAGCTAAGAAAATAATCCTTAGTAAAAGTAATAGCCCTTACCTTTACTAATTATATATAAGTTTAAACTAGGTAATATTTCTATACTTTTATTATTACTTATAGCTAAACTAATACTAAAACATTAGTAAATCTTAATACTTATACTAAAGTAAACATTATAAGTATTAAATATACCTAGTAATAAGGCTTTAATAGAGTTAATATAAGTAGTATTAAACTTAAGGTAATTAGTAACCTAACTATTCTATAATATAGTA